>JXCR01147795.1:2809-23203 GCA_002079205.1 Phalaenopsis hybrid cultivar
TATATATATATATATATATATATATATATATATATATATATATATATATGTAAATTAAAACGTCCTTCCGAAGCGGGCGACGGGATTTCAATTCCGGCTGCCGACAGCTTCTTACAGGCGACCCCCAAACATAACTTTCTCCTTTTAAGTGCCGACACCAGCCGCCCCAAACAACAAACTGCATTGTTTGGACTACCTTCCCTTGCAACCTTGCTGTTCCAGCAGCCCATAATTGATGTGGTCCCTCATTTGCATATTTTTTTTTCTTTAACATATTTTATTTGCATTTTGCTGATCTGATTTTTTTTACTTTGTTCTAAAATTCTGTTTTCTTTGATTTATGTTATTTTAACAACACATTGCAACTTGCTAAAATATTTTGTCCTTAATATGATATATTTTTTAAAAATGCTTTTTAAACTATTTTTTATTGATTTTATTCTCAATTTTTTAGTTTTATTTTAAAATATTGTTTTATTTTATTTTTTATTGGATTGTATTTTTATTACTTCATTGATTATTTAACTTGTTATTTTATTTTTACTCGTAGCCAATTTAAATTGTAGTGCATACTTTTGGTCTTATTTCATTCTCTTTCTTTAGATTAACATTGAGATTTAGATTTGTTTATTATTATTATTATTATTATTATTTTGTGATGTTTTGGTTTATAATGGTAAACTAAATTAATCTATTGAATTATTTTTAATTTATGAGGTTTTTTATTATGTTGAACAGGCACACGCTTAAAATGCTTCCCTCCCCCTTCCCCCTTCCCCCTTCTAAATTGTTTTAGTTGAGCAAAGCCCTGTGGTTTTTTTTAAAAATTGTTCTCGTAAAAATTCCTGTATTTCTCAACTCTTCTATTATTTGTTGGACTGTTTGTGTGGACAGTCATCTATTGCTTAGAATGAAACTCTCTCTTTATTGACTCAATTCATTCACTCAAGAAATGATGATCCTTCTTAAATTATTTTAATTCTGGATTACCCGAATTTTACTAGTTTTATTCATTTGGGAGAATTTACATACATACCACCCAATTCTTATTTATTTGCATATCAACCTAAGCCTTACTTTATATATTTATATCATCCTACCCTTTCATATCACATAAAAAAGTGTTATTATTTTAACTTTTATATGGTGAATAACACATTTTCATACATATTTATGTAAAAAATAACGTTTAGGTGNGATTTATATCATCCTACTCTTTCATATCACATTAAAAAGTATTATTATTTTAACTTTTATATGGTGAATAACACATTTTCATACATATTTATGTAAAAAATAACGTTTAGGTGTCAGATAGATAAATACATAATAATTGAGTGCTATGTATGTAAATGTTCATTTCCATTTTTGTATGTACTAATTCATGATTTTGCAAATGATTTAGGATAAATTCCCGGAAGAAACATTCAAGGTCCTGATGGATTACCATGGTGCGACAGTTAACTTTTTAGCATTGCAATCAGCTACGACAGAAAATGTGAGTTTTTTTTTTTTTTGGATCACGTGCTTGGGTGGTGCACTTTATTTCTTTATCCATGCGCCTGTTCTTTTTCCTTCCAAAGAATTGCTTCAGTCATCAATTTAGAAAATATTATGCACTAGTGTTTGCTTTAGTTTATTATACGCCATGATATTCCGTTCTAGTTTTTTAATTGTATTAATTTTTTTTAAAGATCATGGTTTCTTTATTTTACTCAACCTTTTAAAACATTTAGAATAAACAAATCAATTTATTTTTTTTTCTGCGGTTTGCACCATCTAAATGAATTTTGCTGTCTGCTTATAAGTTTTAAGGTATGTTTGGGGCAACTACATATTATTTATAATTTGCTTATTTACAAATTATCTTAACAATCTGATAATCTGCAGATTGTCCTGATAAACTTGCTGGTTGTTTGGGGGAGCTTATTCAGAACAATTTATTTGCAGTTGTTTCTGGACAAATGACCATTCTGCCCTTGTTAAGTTATACTGTTTACAACAGAACTGGCTAGGCAATGTAATTTATACAACAGAAGCAAAAAACAAATACAAAACAGTTTCAAAAATAATATACAATACTTACATATGTGTGAGTATCAAAACTAATAAAATAAAGAGAAAAGCTTTTACAAATACAATTAAAATTATTAAAATGTTGATTTTAAATCCTTGACGACGCATGTCATCAGCTGCACTATCCTCCTTGGAAACCATTGTACCCCGATCATTGTCGGCCCAATGGAAGAAACTGCACCTTATAGAAACTCCCCTTCGACAACCGTAGAACTATCTACCATAGCTGTGAGCCTGATGTGACATGAGTAAGGGAGTCTGTAGTCTGCAGTAACACAACTGAATTCGGGAGGTTCCTGAAATTCTGGAGCTCATGTTTCTACAGAGATAAAAATAGAAAAATCATTAGTCCGATTAGAAAATTAAATTAAGGTTTTGATATCCACAAGAGAATTGAATTAAACTAAAATTGTATCGAACTAAAATGCATAAATAAGCAAAGTACATGGTAAAATCATAAGTCTTGTAAATTCGAAAGTATCAATGTAATAGACAAAGTACATTGTAAAATCATAAATTCCTAATTTCCAATATGACGAAATATTTATGATAAAAAATACATAGTCTGAAAAATAAAGCAGATTGGGTCAATCAGCAGCCACAGGCAAGGTTTTGATACACTCCCTCAAAACAACCATCTCAGCTCCCCCTTCGCCGTCTTGAGTGTCAAATTCAGTCAACTCCATCTCAGCCTCATGTATAGAATGCCTAACCTGAAATTTTGAAGGTTCTAGAGAGATGCATCTGTTCATCATCAGTCGTGCTGAAGTCAATATCTGACCGAGAGGGATGTCAGATGAAGTTCTGGAGTGCCATAGTGGCCATCACAATATGCATCTAATTGAAAAATGAGTATGATAACATATCACGTAGGATAACCCACTTCTTCTTCCAAACCTTAAATGTTCTTTCAATCAACCTGCATAAGTTTGTTGAACATTTCTTTTCTACCACGGGCGGTGCCACTTAATCTCTCGAAATCAGAAATTTGGTATTTGGTGTCTGGATAGGACTACAATTACGCCCTCGCATTGGATATTCAACATCCACCAAATAATAATTTTTTGTTATGAAACAAACTATTAGTGACCAATAATACATATAAATAATAGGTTGAAATAACTAAACAAACCTGGAGGTGGGTGAGAGAAACGCTGAGTACTATTCTTAGTGAAATAGGCAAAAAGACTACTGTCATATGCATTCTCTTCCCATCCAGCAATCACAAATGTGAAACACATGTTGAAGTTATATACGATCATGACATTTTGGGTAACTGAACCACTCCGACCAATGTACACCACATTTTTCATGGCTAGGTAGTCAGACATACTGTCAATTGCCCTAATGCAGTTCTGCTTAGCATCATTAGAAACTAATTACATTCTGCAGCGAACATAACACTAATAAAATTTATCTTAAAATATAACATGTAATGTGGATCATTAGCAATTTGTTCTGGAGTAGCAGCGAAGGATGGATTTCTGACTTTAATGATATGCGATGCTAAGCTAACAAGTGCTTGCAGACCTTTAGAGAAGTATCGATTAATTGTTTTTAAAGAATGCTGAAATCGCTCCATAGCTCCTCTAACTGATTCATTCTGAGATAGAATGTATATTGTTATTGCTAACTCCTCCCTGGTTGTCGTTCTGGAAGAACCTTGGAGGTCGTGGTTAAGACATAGCTCGTGAAGTAGATCCATAAAAATGGGTGTACTCATGCGAAAAATATTGCTGAACCTTATCGGATGTCCGACAAGCATCTCACCCACCCATTTATCCCTAACAAAGTAGAACGTCATGCGTGGTGTTCGAGCAGTGGTAGAGCGGTAGTAGTCCAACAATAATATGCCACAGCCCATATCATTCTTTTACGACGCTTTTGCTGCCGATCATTGTTAGGATAAAAGAAAGTGTGGAAAACTAATTGCACTAAACTGAAATGACACATGAAAGGAAGTGAATTAAAATCCATATCCTGTTGCTGATGAGACTGCCAAGCCAAAAAGCATTCATGCAAAGAGTTCCAAATAGTGTAAATGCCCCAATAAAAACACCCAAACAAAAGGAACTTCTCATTCTTCTGCTAAAATTTAATCATTCATCATCTTCAGCCTAGTCCTAACTATTTGTGGTCAGCAATACAAAAGTAGTTTGCTTCCAGCCTTCCTTCTTTGTTNATTCAATTGGGATATCATCAGGTCCTACAGACTTTCCACACTTGGTTTTCTTTAAAGCCTCCTACATCAATTGGGATATCATCAGGTCCTACAGACTTTCCACCTTTGGTTTTCTTTAAAGCCTCCTCAATATCATCAGGTCCTACGGACTTTCCACCCTTGGTTTTCTTTAAAGCCTCCTCAACTTCTTTACGACGATAAAAATGATACATTTTATTATTATTCACGATATTAAAATCACTAAGGTCGATCGCATTTTCAGAAACTTCATTAAAAAGTTTATCAAAGTAACTCACCCACCTATGTTGAATATCTTTTTCTAAGAAAAGTACTTTTTGATTTTCGCCCACCTATGTTGAATATCAGGTTCTAAAGACCTTTTCTAAGTAACTCACCCACCTATATTAAAATCACGACGGTAAAAATGGATTTAATAAAATACAAACTGATTAATTTCTTATGAGAAAAAGTGATCATTGAGAATGTAAAGATTGTAAGGTCAATCTAAGCGAAAATTTAAGTACTCAATATCGATTATTAGTTATGCATTTTATGATGAAGAGTTGTAAGATAAAGAATACAATAAAACATTGTAAAAAAATTAGATTGGGCGCTAAAAGACATAAAATTATTTTAACGAGTATTTCAAGTTTTGAGATGTTCATGAAAAAGTTAATTTTATATGGGATAAAATAACAAACACTATTAAACAAATGTCAAACGATGTATTTGGAAAATCAAAAGGAAAATTTTTTATAAATAAATATAATGCGCAAAAAAGATAAAATATAAGAAGCTATATTAAAGAAGTTGATTTAAATGTAAAAGCTTAGAGAAATGGGAAAAGTACAAGGTGACTTGTAAGGAGTTGAAGATAATAATTTGTAACGCTAAGAATTTTGTTTTTAGTGTTCTTTATAATAGATAAGATACTAAAGAGAGTGAAAAATATATAAATTATCTAGCCAAATAAAGAGAAAAGTAAAGTAATGATTTAATTCAAATAAAATGTATTAAGGATGAAAATCAAAAAATATTTTTCTTGGAGAGATATTCAACATGTGTGGGTGAGCTGTTTTGATAAACTTGTCAATGAAGTTTCTGAAAATACAATAGACCTTAATGTTCTTCATATCATTAATAATAATAAAACTTTTATTTTAATCATCGCATTACTAAAAAGAAAGTTGATGGGGCTTTAAAGAAAATCAATGGTGAAAAATCAATAGGACCTGATGATATTCTACTTGAAGTATGGATTTATTTAGAACATTTAAGAGTTCCTTGTCTTACTAAACTCTTTAATATTATTTTAAAAACTATAAAGATGTCTGAGGAGTGGAGGAAGAGTATTTTGGTCCCCATTTTTAAAAATAAAAGGGATGCACAAGAGTGCAAAATATAGAGGAATCAAGTTATTGTGTCATACTTTAAAATTATGGAAGAGACTGATTGAACATAGATTAAGACGTGATATAAAGATTTCTCATAATTAGTTTGGATTTATGTCGAGCAAGTCTACTATGGAAGTTGTACATTTATTTAGAGATTTGATGGAGTAGTACAGAAAGAGTAAGAAGGAGCTACATATGATTTTTATTAATTTCGAAAAAACTTATGATAAGGTTCCAAGAGAAGATCTTTGGAGAGTTCTAGAAGAAAAAAGTGTTAATATGACATATATTTAAGTCATTAAGGATATGTATTCAAGAGTTGTTCCTTGTGTTTAAACAGAAAGAGAATTGACCAAGTATTTTCTTATTTCAGTTAGATTACATCAGGGATCGGCTTTAAGTTTATATCCTTTTACTTTTAGTTATGGTTACTCTTACTGGATAGTTGTAGGATGATGTACCTTCGTGTATGCTTTTCGTTGGTGATATTATTCTTATAAGACTCGAGAAAAAGTTTAGGAAAATTTTGATTTATGGAGGTTTACATTAGAGTCTAAAAGTCTTTGTTTGAGTAGATATAAAACTGAATACACGATATGTAATTTTAGTAGTAGCAGCTCTAGTGACATAATTGTAACAATAGGTGATCAAATCAATAAATAGTGTGAACATTTTAGGTATCTCGGGTCTATTGTTCAAAGTGGTGATGATATAAATGGGGATGTTATTAGTAGAATTCAGGTTGGTCACTTGAAGTGGAGGAATGCATTAGGCTTATTGTGTGATAGAAAAATACTACTTAGACTTAAAAGAACACTTTATGAGATGGTGGTGAGACCTACAACGCTTTACGGTGCAGAATGTTGGTCTTTAAAATAGAAGCATAAAATGAAGTTAAGTATTGCTAAGATGAGAATGATTAGGTGGATGAGTGGCTTCACACTTAGAGATAAAACCCTACAACGAATCTATCTGTGAAATAGTTGGTGTAGTTCTAGTGGTAGAAAAAATTAGAGAGAGTCGTCTTAGACGGCTTCGTCACATTAAATGTTGACCATCTGATGATCCAGTTAGGAGAGTAGATGTTTTAGATTCGACTTATGTTAAGAAAGGCAAATATAGACCTACAAAAATGGGGGCAAATTGTATAAAAAATGATCTTAATCTATTAGAATTAAATAAAAATATGACACTCAATAGGACAATGGACAAAAAGGATTCATGTAGCCGACCTCCCTTAGTGGGATAAAGGCTTGTTGTTGTTGTTGTTGTGAGTTTGATTGGAATATCCATAGCGGAGAAGGGTTTTGTTTATAAGAGGGGAAAAGGAAGCAATCAACAAACACCATGGAGACAAGAGAGCCAAGGACAAGAAGATTAAATTAATCATAGAGGTAATGTAGGGATGAGGTCAAGAAGGAAACAACCATAAGAGGCAATGCAAGTGAGGCAAGAAATATGTAACCAAAGGGGGGTGCAAGCGATGTGTATTGTACAAACAAGGTGCAACACATCGCAAGCACATGCAAGCAAGTGTCGTGCAAGAAATGGGGCAATGTAAAGACATGAAACACGGTGATCGTGCATAGGCGCATGCCCAGTGAGGCATGAAACCATTGCACATGTGAGCATTACTTGCAAGAGACCACAGCGAGTGCAGGTGGGATGAGATGCAAGATATAAAAGAAATTTGAAAGGTTACAATAGCTAAGCTTATGATTAAACCTCCTCAAATGCTTGATAAAGAAAATTAAAATCTTTTGAGTGATTTCATCACTAATACAAGTATCTATTAGCAGCGAATATAAGAGATAAAATAGAAATAAAAATAGAGAATATTCTCAATTATAAGGATATATTATAATAAGAAAAACAAAATACTAAAAACTTCAAAATTTTCAATCTAAGAAAATTATCTATAATAGCAATCAAAATAGCACCATTATGAAGTAAGCAGCTTCATCATTTGTGGATGTTCTTCACTAGTAGAGAAAGAAAAGATATACTTTGCAGCATAAAAAATATCAAGAGATTTACAAAGTGCTAACATTGTGTTGATATATAGGTGCTAGAGTAAAGCCTAGATCACAAAATTGTAATACCTATATGATGCTACCTGAGCAACCGACATATACTAAACAATAAATTGGATTTTTTTTTTAAATCACTGGTTCTAGAATTAATTTGTTTAACACCTTAAATATATATGTTATCAAACTTAAAATCAAAATAAATAAACCAAAGAAAGGTAGCAGTAATTCGATTAAGAATGTACCATAGTTTTAAACATGGAATGTTTCAAAGAAACCCAACGGAACAAAGCCAAAACCAAGATATCTTGAACTTAAATTAGTAACTATTCATTATAAATATAATTGGTTCCTAATAATCATACAAATGAAATAATATGTAACATTTCAACTAAATAGCTACAACTGAAAGTGTGAATTGAATGTTCCAACCAAATTTGTCAAAAATTCAAGACAGACAGCATATACGGAAGCATGTTCAAATTGCACACTAAAAACCATCAACTTACCGACTCTCCACAAGTCTCCAAACAAAACCATAGGAGCCACCCATCAAAGAATTATATAAGCTCCAGAAAATAACCAAATGAAGAGACATTACAAGTGAATCTAAAAATCCAGTATAAAAGAAACGTTAACAAAAATCATTTACAAGTTCCCTTTTTTCCAAATTATAAGAAATTTCCAAATTATAAGAAAGAACATTAAAAACAGCCTTATAGACTTTGAATTTACTTTTTACCTCACTATCTACTATTAGACTTGGGTGAAAGATAAAAAAATTGCATTTGCCAACAATAGAACTGTATATGAAAGAAAGAAAATTATTTGCAAACAACGAAATTGCATGTGATAAAAGTTTTACATCACTATTATCGAGAATGTAGTTGCACCGTGGACAAGCTTTAGTGGGGTTGCTAATCCATTGGATGTTAGTGGGATCTGCCTTCTTTGATGCACTTTTTATCTTTTTGGCAATTCGTTTACTATCAACCAACCATGATGGTCTACAGGAAACATACAAATAATTAATTGGATTAGCAAAACATTAAATGACATTAGACAATAAAATCGCCTCAAGAAAAAAAAAAACTTAAGATTCGCTAGTCTACGACTAAGCAAATATATGGTTTACTATTGGATTTAGGAAATAATAGCAAGGGAAAAGGGAAAAGATTAATTTCATGCTAACAAACAATTCTTCAGAGGCAGCAACAATGGAGCATATCAATCCCAAAAGTCGTCGAACATCCTTGAATTATGTCATCATTCAACACTCAAACTACAAAAATTAAACTATGAAGCGATTATTTAGCATTCAAACAATGAAGATTAAAAAAAGGGCCAATAGCTTCAATCTCTAAGCTCATCACAAGTCACAAGGAAAAAACATCAATATAGATATAGCTCTACCATAATAGGAAATAAGATGTACAGTATTTTGTAGAGCTTCCTCCAACATTCTCCGCTTTATTGTTCGTCTCTTTGCTTCATAATGGAGATTCTACTATCACTACTATTCTTAGCTATTAACCTAATCCAATACACACAATCTTTTTTTGCTTCGCTAGTTATAAGTCTTTAGTGGCTTTCTATGACTTCTAAGACAGATCATTAATTGTTTGCATTCGAGGGATTCACTTTCTACTTCATAAAATGCCACTTTTATAGACAGTGTCAAACTTGTGACTTGAGCAGCATAATTTTATTAATAAAAGAAAGTGTATTTAAACTCAATTACAATAAACACAACAAAGAAAAGAAATAAAACTAAATAAAATAAATAGGAAAAGAAATAAAACATAATAAAATAAAAAAGACAGGAAATAATAGGTTAATAGGCAAGAAATAATAAGAAAAAATGGCTAAGGGTTTAATTGTCGTTATAAATCTGAATCTCCTCCTCAAGTTGAAGCATAGATATCAATTATGTTCAGCTTAAATTTGAAGTCGTCCAACAAAGGTCGAGAAAGATTCTTGACAACGATATCCGTTAGTCGACCACTGGAAGATACAAAAGGCACTTATTTCCTCAAACTCAATATTTTCCTTAATGAAGTGTCTATCAATCTCCTTATGTTTGGTACGATCATGCTGGACTGGATTGTGAGCAATGCTGATTTCGGCCTTATTATCACAATAAGCTATAGTGGGTTTCACAAATCATGATGATTGGCATACAAAGTTCATAGCATGATGTGTAACCGGAGGGTTTCACAAATCCCTAAGGCCATAGACCAAAATTCAGCTTCAACACTTCTCCGAGCAATCATAGACTACATTTTGCTTTTCCATGTGATCAAATTTCCCCATGAAAATGAACAATATCCTAAGGTAGAACGTCGGTCATGAACCGACCCGGCCCAATCAACATGTGTACAAACAACAATAGATCGAGAGGTGATACGAGAGAAAAACAAACTTGAGCCCAATGTACCTTTTAAATAGTAGAGAATTCGGTGGACAGCTTGAAAATTGTGGTCATAGAGGACATGCATGAATTGACTCATTATACCAACTGAATGACATATGTCGGGCCAAGTATGGGCAAGTTAGATGAGTTTCCCTAAAGGCGTTGGTAATGAGTCTTGTTGACAAGCACAACATTGAGAATGTCAGACAATTTTTCATTGGGATCCAAAGAGACAGCCACTGGTTTGCACAGAAGAAGGTTGTTCTCTTCCAAGAGGTCAATCACATATTTGTGTTGTAATATGCAAATGTCTCGTGATGATCGTGCCACTTTCATGCCTAAAAAGTATCGGATAAATCCCAAATTCTTCATTTCAAGGAACTTATCAAGAATGACTTTCAAGGGCTCGAATATTGAGAGATCATTACCTGTAAGAACAAGATTGTCAACATAGACAATAAGGATAGTCATGTGCCCATTAAAGGAATGTCGGAAGAAGAGAGTATGAACCGATTGAGCCTGAGTAAAACCATGGCCCGCGACAACCTTTGTGAGCTTGTCAAACCAGACCTTGGGGGACTGCTTTAGCTCATAGAGAGAATTTCATGGTCAGCACACTTGTCATTCAAGAACACATTCTTCACATATGACTGTTAAAAAAGCCAATCCAAATTCACTACAAGAGACAACAGGATCCGAATAGTGTTTAACTTAGCCACCGGAGCAAATTTCTCCTTATAGTCAACTCCGAAGTCTCTGAGTACTCTTTGGTAACTAATTGTGTCTTATTGCACTTAAGGGATCCATCAAAGTTGAACTTGGTGTTGAAAATCCATCAGCATCCCGCAGCTTTCTTACCATGAGAAAGATCACTGAAGTCCCATGTATGGTTCTACTAAAGAGCATTCATCTCCTCCATTACTGTCGTTTTCCAGGCTGGATCAGCAAAAGCAACCACAATAGTAGCAGGGTTCTGTGTTCTGTCACGGTAGTGGCAAATGCTCTGTAGGTTAGTGATAAATAGCAGAAAGACATATTTTGACATAGAATAGAGAAAACATGTTTGCTTACATACCTTAATTGGAGAACTCACCTCCTCATTCGGAGGAGTCGCACTGAGGATGTCGCCCGGAGTGGAGTCAAGGTCCTGTAAAGAGGTAGCAGGTTCCAGAGTAGGAGCATTAGAACGGGTGCGCCAAGTGTAGACACGAATGGTGGGAGGAGGAGATGGTGTACTCACCAGATTCAGGAACTCTCCTAATAGTGCGCTCACCGGTACAGGGGACTCTTCAGTAGCTGGAACAATGGGGGATCATCCATAGGAGTAGGAAAAAGGATAATGTCTAAGAACCTAGCTCTCCCCCTCACTTAGGGTCAAGCTAGGAAAATAGGGAACACTTTCAAAGAAGAAGACGTCAACACTCATATATATTTTGTTAGCAATGGGATTAAGACATCGATGCCCCTTTTGAGTGGCGGCGTAGCCAAGGAAGATGTATTTTATGAATCTAGAATCAGGTTTTCTCTGATTGGGGGCAGTGTTCCCAACAAAGGCAGTGAACCCCAAAATCTTATGGGCTAATACTGAGATCCGATTGGTGGGAAGCATGGCATCTGAAATGCTAAAGGGGTTCAGAATGTGTGAATGTTAGATGTAACTCTATTTATGAGATATGTGGGTAATGAGATTGTTATCTTTCCAAAAACATTTCAAGTCTTTGGATTGAAACATAATTGAGCGAACAACGTCGAGGAAGTAGCAATTTTTCCTCTCGGTTACCCTATTTTGTTCAGGAGTGTCCGTACATGAGTTATGGTGGAGGATGTCCTTACTCACTATGAATTCACCTAAAATAGAGCTAAAAAAATCACAAACATTGTCAATCTGAAAGACTTAGATAGGAGTTTTGAATTGAGTTAAAATGAATGTGTATAGATTTTGAAAGGTGCAGCAACTTCCAATTTGTCATTTAAAATGTAGACACTTATCATTCGAGTGTGGTCATCAATCAAAGTCAAAAACCATCTTTTATTAGTGTAGCTGGGAGTTCGAGAAGGTCTTCATAGGTAACTGTGAATGAGGGAGAAAGAAGTGGAAGGTGTGGCATGGGTAATGGACCAGATGATGTTTCGCTAACTGAAATGTCTTACAATGAAAATTAGAATGATTTTTATTAAAAAACATCAAATGATACAACTTTTTTAAATACTGGAAACTAGGATGACTTAAATGATAATGCAATAACATAATAAGAAATTCAATGCCTTGAGAAAAGCTATAACTCCTGAGAGGTATATATGTATTTTTCATGCTCTTCTTTTAGAAGTAAGAGAGTTCAGCTACCCTCTCAGTAGTTTCAATCATCCCCCCTGAACGATGATCCTAAAAAACACAACCATCAGAAGAAAAATTAGCAATAAAATTATAATCATTCGTTAACTTGCTAACAGATAACAAGTTATATTGCAACTGAGAAACTTGTAAAACAGCTCCATTGTTAGATCTGTTGTTAGTAAAACTGACCATTTACCAGCTATAAGAGCCATCGACAATTCTAACACTATTTTTTTCAGAGCACGAATAGTAGGTTGAGAAAACTTGTAAGCATCTAGTCATGTGATCTGTGACACCTGAATCAATAATCCACAAACTAGAGAAGGAACAAATCATGAAAGTCACAGGAAGTGTTCTTTTTTGGACGTGGGAGGTCAACGAACCTGTAAAAACTTGATGGGATCTTAGAAGCTTGATCGATTGTTTTATCTGATTTTTCAGGGATTCGGAGAATTCTGAGAAATTTCGGGTAGGATTCGGTTGATTCGTGGTAGACTCAGCCGTTGCCGTGAGACTCTTGCTAGTAGAAGATTTGGCCAAAAGTTTGTAGACCGACTTACCGAGAAGTTTCCAACGCTTTTCTCAAGTGTGGTTGGATTTGTGATAGTAATCACAAGTGGGATGATCGACCAAGGTGACATGGACGAGGATTGAGTACTATTTGAGATCAACGCAGATGATTCGACTGAAAGAGTAGAAGTGTCGAGCATGACAAGTCTCTGGCTTTCTTCTCGACGAATCTTGGTGAAAGTGGCTTGAGTAGAAGGAAGAGGATCTCACTCCATAATTCCAAATGAGCAAAAAGAGATGTTGAGGTTCAAAGACATCGATGAAATTCGGTATGATCACGACAGACGAATACCACTGCAGAAATTCGGACCCCCGCAGGGAAGACTGACGTCGGATAACCGTAGGAATTCTTCCTGTTGAACCTGTGGCTAGTGCAAATAGACAGCATGAAGGTCGACAGCTGTGCTTGTTGGAACTTGCATTGGAATAGAGAAATCCTGCTGTTGTTGGAACCAGCAGAGGGAAAAAACAGAGGCCTTTAACCCCAACATTGTCAGAATGCTGACAGAGGTAGGGGTCGGGTCAGATGCAGCCTTATTACCCGTTGTAGAGCTAGAGCTGAGAGCAGCTAACAATCAACCTGTAGGCAATCTAAAGCAACACTTCTACTCAGCAATGTAATCTGAGTCAGCAGTAGGCAATCTGATCGATGACACTACCCTTGTGGGATTCTCGGAGGGGTAGGCTTGGATCGTGGAGAGGATCAGAAGAGGTACTTTAGTAAGGATCAGAAGTGGGTAATCCCAAAGCACCGCCCAACGTCAACAGTAGGCAGTCTGCTCTCAAGTGACTATAGGATGTGATGCGAAAGAATTGGCAAAAATAAGCAACAGTAAGATCAGTGGCACTTCTAGGTAGTCTAGGTTGTAGAGCGAGGCCACACGTCATGGAAAAACAGCAACACCATGGCCTAAAGATGGTTGCCGGCAGGAATCCTATAGGAGAAGACCTACAGATGGCCGACTACTAGGTGGAACCTCTAGGGTTGGAGTCATGGCTCTAATAAAATGTCAAATTTGTGACTGAGCAACATAATTTTATTGATAGAAGAAAAAGCAATTAAACCCAATTACAATAGGCACAACAAAGGAGAGAAATAAAACAGAATAAAATAAATCGTAAAGGAATAAAATAGATTAAAGTAAAAAAAGACAATAGGATAATAAGCTAATAGGCAATAAATAATAAGAAATAACAGGTAGGGATTTAATTATCCTTATAAATTTAATAGGATACATAGTTCATTCTATAAGAACTCGAAATGAATTTTTTTTTAAATAACAATGTTATTCTTGCATAAAATTCATTCTATGTTGATGCTAAGAAAAATATAATTGAATGTCTTATTCTTTCTAACATTTTCAAGAGAGATTATTTCTTTATAAAAGAGTAAGGACTTAAATTTTTTATTTGGTCACTTCCACTAAACTTTTTAACAATTTTTCTTAAACTTCAAAAATTCTCATAATACATAAGCATGCACCTTCCCAAAATCAATAAAAACAACAAAAATAACTTTTTCCCTCCCCATATTTTATCATTATTTAACTAAAACAAAACTTACCTCTATACTATATTTTTCTAGCATAAAATCAAACTAATTCCTTAACAGGACAAATTTTTTTTACGAATAACCTTTTCGAAGACTATGTTCATTGACCTCTCACATAACTTCATTCTATAACTAATCAGTCTATTCCCCAATAATTACCATAAGCCTAAACAACTCCTTTATTTTTAAATATCAGTACCAAAATACTTTTCCTCGAAGTATTTTGAAAGCATTTGAGTTTTTGATGATTCAATAATTAATTTTTTAACCAAATTATTCCATGTCCCTAACCTCCAAACTCAAAATGAATTTGAAAGTATATATCTTAAAACATTACTTAATGTCCTACCCTTAATTTCAATATTCTAAAACTAAGGACGGACCCCAAACACAACCTTCTAACTTCCCATTTCTCCATATTTGATTAACCAACATGAAATGCCAACAAGACTCACAAGCTACACATTTTTAACTTAAAAGAGATTAACACATTTTCCATGCTTAAGAAAAGCCATTTATTTTGCACTTTTAAAGAATGCCAAGCCAGTTAATCTAGGACGACATATATGACCTCCAAAGCTTGGAAGCATTTGGCAGCATATTCACAAATCAATATGGCAGAACAACTAGCAAATTTAATTTGTCTTCATCAACCCTAGAAACATATCAAACTAAACATATCACATGAGCTAGGGAAAATCACCATAAAAAGAAAGCAGGTGCAAATTGAACCAAATCAACCATCAAAGACTGACATTTCTAACCACATCAGCACTTCTCCCCAACAATCCAAAACCCCAATTAGGCATCAACCATTCGCCGAACAAGAATCAACCGAACCTTCAAGACAGAGCAAAGAAACAATGCTAAGGAGGGTACCCGGTCATCCTCCGGAAAATACCGAAGAGACAATATTTCTGTCCAGAGGGATTCCGAGAGCCGCCGGCGATAAGCTGATGTATCCGCGATCGCCAGATGGATCGTCGATTAACTTCCTGTAGGCGTGTTTCAGGAGAGTGAGGATACAGCGTTGCCAGCTCAGTCAGTCAAGTCAAATCGCGTTTACTAAATTTTGCGAGTTATTTGGCATAATAGAGTTAAATTTGATTAATTTTTTATAATTTATTTGGCTATATGTTGACCAGTTCAAATATAATTTTAATAATAATCATTAATGATAATGATGAAATTAATGTGTTAAGTAATATTAAAATTTCTTAATTAATAAATTATTAAGCTACTTTAAGAAGATTATTTTATGTAGTCATTATCCCAAATATCCTTTTGTAAATTTTAATATTGATTACTTACTAATAATATTCTAATTAATTTTTAAAATTTAATTAACACCTATATCTCAACTTTCACCTTCTCATCTCCTATCAAATTCATGAAATTCTCAATGCAAAAGTAGGGCTGTCAAAATGGCTTGTTATTTGTAAACAGCTCATACTCGGCTTATTAAGTAGTTTGTGTTCAATTCTTTCACTAAGCAAATGATCTAAGCACAAACAATTTTTTTGCGCTTGACATATAAACGAGCCGAACATGGACAATAATTTGTATGTTCGTGTGGCTCAAAATAATTAGATACATACATACATACATATATACATACATATACATGTATATATACATACATATATATGTATATATATGTATTTTTCATGCTCTTCTTTTAGAAGTAAGAGAGTTCAGCTACCCTCTCAGTAGTTTCAATCATCCCCCCTGAACGATGATCCTAAAAAACACAACCATCAGAAGAAAAATTAGCAANACAAAAATTGATAATCAATTAAAACATTATTTAAAAAAATCATAAAATATATTAAATTTCATTTAAATGAATACTTTAATATAAATTAGAAGATTTGAATCTCACTCATATTGTTAACATCCTATTGTTGCATGAATAGGGCTGTCAAAATGACTCATTGTTCGTTAACACCTCGTGTTAGACTGGCTAAACACACGAGTTGAACACGAACAATCTTTTTGCACTCCATATATAAACGAGTTGAACATGAACAAGTGTATTTTTAACTAGTCGAACACGAGCCGAGCCTAGGCTCGCTCAAGCGTGGCTCGTGTACACTCCTATGCAGAAGCATACAAAATATCCTGAAAACAAAACTATAAAAAAAATATGAGCCGTCTTTTTGTCATATTTAAGGGTTTTATTATTGTAATTCGGGGTAATTAGGTCTTGTTGTTTTATTTACTTGTATACTCTAATCTTACACTATAAAAAGAACTTAGGGTTTGTGAAAAAGTTATGATGAGAAATATAGGACTTTAACCCCTAGAATTCCTCTCTCCCCATCCAGTGCTAGTGAAATCTCTCTCTCTGTTGACATTGGCTGAAAATTTCAACGTCAAACCACGTAAATCGTTTGTGTTTGATCATTATTGTGTGAATTTCTACATTTTTGTATTGTTTTCACATACCAATCGATTTCAGAATTTCAAGATCGTGATCGCAGTGTGGTTCGGCTTTATAGAAGCAAATATGGTGTGTGTTACCAACGTTTGTTGCAGCAGGTGGTCTGACATGCTTTATTGACAGATTCAGAGGTTCAGAGGCAGGTTGGCACCAGGTCGGCTATTTTGGTGTGAAGTTCTAGCAATTGCAAGAATTTGCAACGGGTCCAACAGTTTAACGGCAAATCCGGCTGGTTAAGCGGCAACAGGCGGCGGTTCCAACGAGTTTGGCAGCAACAGTCCGATGGAAATCAGTGGCAGGCAAGCGGCCACAGGCCAACCGGCGGCAATAGGAGGATCAGTGGAAGAGGAACAAATATTACATCCAAACTCTGGACGTAGAGATACGTTCGGAGTCTAATGAAATCACGTCGGGTGGAGGTGACAGAAAAATTAAAATATAAATTCGTTTTAGCATAGAGGAATATTCCCCCGTGTTATTCTGTGACATTCAGGTGTTATTGTGGTGATATTCATGTGTTATTGTGTTCTGGGAATATTCACGGTATTATAATAACACAATAACACATCAATACAACCACAATAACACCTGAAAAACTCGGAATAACACGGGAGGAATATTCCTCTGTGTTACCTGGTCGGATCACAAGAAAATGAGTTTTTTTTTCTGTTAGCTCCATGTGGAGGTGATTCATTGGACTCCGAGCATATCTCTACATCTGGAGTTCAGACGAGGGAGTAGTCCGATGGAAATTGCGTGGAACAATGGAAGCTTCACGTGAATAACAGAGAAAAAGAAATTTTTGTAAGAAAAGCTTCAACAAAATAGAAAATGAAATTTTAGGAAACAAGGCAGACATGAAAACTTATGGTAGGAGTTTTTTTTGGGAAAAAAAAGGAAAAGGAAATTCTTTTATAAGGAAATTTCGAAAAAGGAAAGAAAAAAAGTAGAAGGAAAAAGAAAGAAAAGGAATTTTTGTTTTATGAAATTTATTTCATTCTTTAGGTAAATCTTTTTTTATTGTTTATTTTATTTTATTTTTCTTTATTACAGGTATTCATGAGATATTTACGCATCACGTCAAAGTCGATGTGATGAAATTAGACGATAAATGAAACTTGGGTATGTGACGATGCGATGTGTTCTTTGAATCTAGAGGAAGCCTTAGATAACGTTGAATGCCATGTAGAAATGTCAGAGAGAGATCGGTTGAAGATAAACAGAGTGATTATGGCTTGATCCAAAACTGCTTCTCAGGTGATTAAATATGAGGGAATGAAGACGAATTCTTCAGAAAACTTGTGGAGAATGTTGAAGAACAAATATCTTATGGAGAGCGTGAAAACTATTTTCATATAAAGTGTCGACTCTATAGATTTCAAATGAGACAAGGGGGTTACTATTGATGAACACATGAATAATTTTACAAAGTTGATAACAATCTGTTAAAATTGGATGAGAATGTTAGAGATGAAGACAAGACACGCTTTTTTGTTGAGTTCGCTCCCAGATAAGCATGATAACTTCACGATGACACTCATTCATAGGAAGGATGCTTTGAATTATGGCGTAGTGATAATATCATTGTTGAATCACAAGTTATGTTGAATGTACAAGAGTCTACAAAGATGGAGTTCGCTGAGGAACTTACAATCCAAAGTAGCAGATTTGAGAAAAAGAAGAATAATTAAAAAGAAAAGTGGCAGTGGTGTCACTTCTCAAAAGTGGTGCAAGTCTTGTTGGCATAATATTGAGAAAAATCAGTGTGTTTTTTGTTTAGAGACTGGTCATTAGAATAAATATTGTACGAAGCTAGAAAAGAAGGAAAAGAAAATTGCATCTAAGGTAAAATCTAATTTCATTGTGAAAAGTTGTGAAGAGGCTGATTCAGACATATCGTTATTTGCAGTTTCTTGCAATTTGTTTACAGATGATTCATGTGAGAGTTTGGACATAAGTGCTACTTATCATAATTTTCCTCATCGTATAAGGAGTTGGATAACGGTGCGGTGACTATGAGCAACAATCAAGTTTATCGTACTATTGGTGCATGAAGTATCTTTGTCAGGATGCATAATGGTACTGTGAGGGAGCTGAATAATGTTAAACATGTCACAGATATCAGGAAAAATTTGATGTCAATTGAGGCTTTTAAGTCCAAGGTTTATAAGGTTGAGGCAGGAGTTCTGAAGACATGTCATCTAGCACTAGTTTTTATGAAAGGATTTCTCCATTACAACCTTTTTTTATCTTCAATGTAGTATAATGGTTTGAACGGCTATTGTTGTTGATGATTCTTCTAACATCACTATGTTGTGGCATATATGGCTAGCTCATGTTGGAGAGGCTTCACTTCAAACTTCGGTGAAACAAGGATTGATCAAAGGAGTGACCACTTGCAAGCTTGATTTCTCTGAACATTCTGTATTTGGCAAGAAGACATTGATATATTTTGATACTTCTAGTCTTCCATTCATAGTACAAAATGTATTTTAGAGTATGTTCATATAGATGTTTGGGGCCCGAAAAAGATAACATCATTCAATAGGTGGAGACACTTTGTCTCTTTTAAATATGACTAATCCAGGTATATTTGCATGTATATTTTGAAGCACAAAAGCGAGGTCCTGGAAATTTTCATAACTTAGAAGAAGTTGATTGAGACTCATAGTGGTAAAAAAATCCAGTGTATTAGATCAGACAATAAGGGTGTAGAACATTTTGGATAAATTCTTGCAAAAGTGCTAGAGAGCATGTATATAGCATCATTTCACTCTTTGAGATACACCAAAATAGAACAAAGTGACATGGAAGATGAATCACACTTTGGTGGAGAAAGTTCTGTGTATTTTAACCAATCTTGTTTTTTATAGTCTATATGGCCGAAGCCACTAACTATGTTTATCACTTGATGAACCGCTTGCCCTCTGCAGTTATTGGGAAGAAGACCTCAAAGAAGATGTGTTCAATGCATCCTACTAGAGATTATGAGCATGAGAGTGTTTGGGTGTCCAGTTTATTAGCACATATAGAATGATAAACTGGAATCACATGCAGAGAAGATGATCTTCATTGGCATTAGTCATAGATTCAAGGGATTCAAGTTGTATGATCAATCAGAAAAGAATGTTGTCATTAATAGAGTGTTTCCGTTCATTTTTTTCTCTTTTTTTTATTTTTAAAAGGAGTCGCCAGCTTGTCGATCGTCGTATAATTCCCCCATTCGAATAAATCTCCCTCCCGAACCATATAAATGATTCGAAGAGGAGAGGAATCGAATAAGAAGGGACATTACGACAAAATCACAAACAAAAGAAAAAGTAAAGCGTGGAAAGTCTACGTGCGATAAACCTCGCAAGGATAGGTTAAGAATGTCCGCCCAAACAAGATCGAGCGGAG
>JXCR01147795.1:28406-49979 GCA_002079205.1 Phalaenopsis hybrid cultivar
ATATATATATAATAATATTATTATTATAATATAATAATTATTATTATTTAATTAACGTCTCCCCGCACCTTTTCGTCGAACAGGTTATCGTAGCGAAATGAACTTCTCCCCTAGATAAAATTGACGTTCTGAACGCACTGGTGTGGTCCGTTTCGTCGTTCGGTGTCGTTTTGACCACTTTTTCAACAATTTGGGTCAAAATGATAATTTGCGCATTTTTACCTCACCCGCAAAATTGTGGTGTAACGAACGTCCATCCTAAGTGGAATCGACATTTCAGACTCATTCGCGTGGTCCGTTTCATCATTTGAGGTCATCTGGATAACTTCACCGACGAACGGGTCAATTTTAGCCAATTTCGTGCGCGACGCGATAGCTATTTTTCGTCGATCGCAGGTGAATTCTCTACACCTACGATATCCAAAAATTGATGCCAACATAGAGATTCTACATTAGATGAGATAAATCTTATTGAAAAATTGAGGTGAGTGGAGAGTTCTACTGAGAACACATATTTGCAGCCGAAGTTTTAGTTGGATGCAACTCTTTTGTTCCACAATGTTTGTCCACTCCGACTCAAATACTTGATTCCATTACATCTTGGAAGGTATATGTTGATAGTGCTCAGGAAGAGGTGGAAGCAAATATTGTCAATGAGATTCCTATTCAAGAATTTATTGCTAGGAGTAGGACTAGGCACCATAATGTCCTAAAACCAGCTCGTTTGAGTGATCACATTGCATTTGCACTTTCAGCTACGGAAGTAGAAATTGCTTGTCACTATAAAGAAGAGGTGGAGATCCCAAATAGTGATCTTTGGAGAGCGACAGTTGTTGAAGAGCTAGAGTCTCTTTGAAGGAATTGTACTTGGAGGTTGGTGAAGCTTTCCCAAATAAGGAAAGTTATCGGGTACAAATGGGTGTATGCATAGAAGGATGGATTTCATATAGTTGATGTGTGATACAAAACAAGATTAATGGTAAAATAATTTGCGCAATGAGAAAATATGGATTATGATGAGATGTTCTCCCAATTAATCAATCATCCCTCAATTAGTGTTCTCTTAGCACTTATAGCGCAATACGATCTAATCTTGAAACAGCTCGATTTGAAGACTACATTCCGTGAGGGGACGAGGGGACTCTAAAGTGAGAGCTAGTATCTCTCCTGACTAACCAGGCTTTAGGATTCTTAAACTATGAATTAGCCAATGTTTTTTATATTACTTGGCCAAGGGTAAAAAATATAATTGTTCATATTTGTCACAATCTCTCTCACTACTTGTTTTACTTTTACACATGTCACTAATTCCATTGCTTAAGGAAGGGTAATTTTAATATATTAAACCACACTTTCTGATTTTACTAAGTATTTTAGTTTAAGAGTAGAAGTAGTATTGTAGTGATAATTATAGGATATAATTAAAACCAAACCTTTGTCGACCTTTCAAGCTAGGGTGTGTTATTTTATACTAGAACTTCTCTTGAAAGTCATCATGATTAACCTCGACTTCCGTGGGATCGATATTCGGGACCCTGTATTACTTGATAATGATGTGTGTACTTACGTAGAATCCCTACTATTTAAATATATAATTATAATCTTACTTTTCTTGGGATCAAGTTTTTGATGTTGTTGATAGAGATTAAAATCTTCAAGTAGTGGTGTCAACTTCATAAATCTTTACGTATAAAAAATATCGAGATCAGTAGCTAAAGGAAAACCATTAACCTAGTTTTCATTAAGTGGAGTATAAGTCCTCCCAGCCTGTGCTGCATTTAGCATAGCACCTGTTAAGTCTCGACTTAAATATATCAATAATAAGCCTACTTTAACCAAAAAATAAATGAGGAATAAGAATATAGGGATGTTCACCTCACTTTTGTGAGGATCTTAAAATAATATCCATATACCAGACATGTCTTGAGTAAGCCTCTGGCTTAAAATTCTCAGACAATTCATAAAAACCTAAAAATGATCATCATGATCATTAAGGTAAATGGTATACCAACATTGACTCCTTCGAGCTTATCTTGGGTCCCCAAAACCCTAAAAACTAAAATAACTCCCAGAATACCCCTTTTGGGCTTCAACCATGATAACACCCTAAAATGATCAGATCAACAATGACAAACCCTAATCTGGTCAAACTTTGACCTAATGGTCATTACATTGACTTTAAGGTTAATATTGACACCCAATTGACCCAACGGGTCAACACTGACCCAACTGGTCAACTTAGGCCAGTGAGCCAATTCAAACCCTAAATTGGTTAAATTGGACCACTTGGTCAATCCAAAACACCAGATTGGTCAAACTAGACTATTTAGTCAACCAAAGACCTCATTGACTAAATATAGGTCAAAATGGTCAATTTTGAACTTTATGGTCGCCACAATGACCATTTGGTCATACATAGACCTAAATGATCACCATATGGTCAATTTGACCATCCTGGTCAACCCTGATCAACCATTGTCAACTAGGTCAAAATTGGTCAACATTACAATTTTTGGTCAAAATTAGGTCTTTTCATCAAATTATTTTATTCTCTTAATTAATTAATTAATTAAAGAGAGTAAAATTAAGGATTATTAGACCTAGGATTTAAGTTTAAAATATTGATTTAAGCCCATGGCAAAACAAATCTGTGGTCACCTAAAAAATCATATTTTACACTTAAACCCTAAACCCATCATATGACAAATGATTAATGGGTCATCCATGACTCATGGATCACAACATGACATGATTAATCCTCGTGAATGGCTTATATTTCGTCCCCTTTGGCTCAAGAAAAAGAGTTATCATGGATGTATCATGAAGGGAATAATGAGGTGTCATTCCCTCATGAAATTTTAAATAAAGATGAGGAGAGTTCATCACTCACCTCCACCCTTCTCCAATGGAAGAAAGACCTTTATAAACCTTATCCCCTCAAAATTAAGGGCATCATGAGCATGACATTAAAGTTGAAGAGGAAGGGGGATATGTGTCTCCCCATCCTCAAACTCATTAAATGACCAATAGAGCTTATATGGTGAAGGTTGATTCGGGCCATTCGAGCTGCCTTATCCCCCACCCAACTTAGCCAATATGAGCTCAAATAAATCTAAGTGAGAACCCATGGGGATAATGCATTGGAAGCTACATCCCTAATTATTCATGGCTAGGAGACTTATCCACATACTAGATACAGCCTCCATGTCCTTCCCCAAGTGAACCTAAGCTCCATAGCCACCATGAATGAATATAAAAAAGGGCAAACCGGGAGGTACCAGGGAAGAGGACCAACATATATCCCCCAATTTCTGAGACACCCAAGAGAGAAATTGTTGCCCTTGACCTAAGGAGTTGAGCCCCCATACCCCTGACATCCACTGACTTGCTCCAATTTCACTCCCAAATCATTTTGGGTTTGACACAAAACTCTTCAAAGCCTCAAATTGACCATTCTAACACCATCCCTGAGCTCTACAAAGAAATTCTCAATCAAAATTGAGCCTTCTCGTGAGCTCTAGCCCATTCCAAGACCAACTCGTGGGGTTGTTTCGGCTTGGATATAGCCCAGCCCAATTTCACTTCAAATTGGACACACAGAAAGCTTCGTGAGGACATAACAATCACTTCCATCAAATTTGATTGAGGCCTCACCCATCAAATCCAGGTACGGCCTAAAACCCTAAATTTCACTTGGATTTCACACATTATAATGAGAAAAATCAAGTCATAAGGGTTTAACCATATGTATTGATTCGTTTCATTGAGATGATGTAGTAGGAAGAAATTTCATCCAAATCAATGGAAAAATGAGTGAGATCTTAGTGTTTGAAATTGGATGGTTTTCAGTTAATAGCCCGCGGGGACAATAAACCGATGTCGTTCATTTTTGTGTATCATAAATGAATAGCTAGTGTCTGACTGGATCACTCATCCATTCATAAAAAAACATATTAAACAGCGGGCCACGTGTAAAGTGCATCGAACCGAACCGCGCCGCGTGGAAATTCGACGAGTCTGAGGTTCGAGTCAGCACCTCGTCGAATAAGTGGATAAATAGGTTTTTCTGAATTAATTAATTCTATAAAATACCTAAAACCTTCAAAAATTCATATCTTGACATAGAAAAATCACAAAAATATGACAAAAATACATAAGTGAAATCAAAATTTAATTAATTATATTTAATTTTTAATTAATTAATTACTCTATGGAGTAATTTATTTATTAAAAATTATTTATAATTCCAAAAATTCTTTAAAATTTTAGGGATTAACATTTAAGCCCTTAGAAACATCCCTTGATTTTTCCAAGGCTAGGAAAATTACCTAGGACCTAATTTTCTAATTTCTACCAAATTCTGTAATTTTCCTTAAAAAATTATTATAAAATTTAAGAAATTGGAAAATAAATTTAAAAACGGTTAGAAAATTTAAGAGTGACACTTTTAAACTCTAAAATGATAACTTTTAACCGTTGAAAATTTTAAAATGACATTTCTATCTCTAGGGTCAAAATTATAAAATTCAAAATTACATTTTAAACCCTAAATCTACTTAGACTTGGACATTAACCTTTAGTGACATATGGGTTGACCAAACCTTAATCTTTAGATCTAAGTTTCAGCTTGGATCATGGGTAAGTCTAAACCCTAACATATCTAGGGTCCACTTATCTCCTCAAACTGTTGAGCCTAACCCCATAGACTTAAAGTTAAAATGACATAACACCTAAGTCTAATCAACTTAGACTTATTCTGAATCCAAGATCAATAAGACAAAGACACTTATGTTCAGTTTAGATGAACCCACATAGCATAAACCTTAGTTAGGTATAGAAAATAGTTAAAACAAAGACACTTATGTAGATGGACCTATTGTTAGACCTTAGTTAGGTAAACCTTAGTTAGGTAAAACTTGTTAAACCTTAATCACATTAGGGTTAACTCAACAAACCCTAATTAGGTTTAAACGATTGTTAGACCTTAATCACATTAGGTTTAACTCAACAAACCCTAATTAGGCCTAAACCACAGTTAGACTTAATTAAACCTAGTTAGACCTTAATCACATTAGGTTTAACATGATAAACCTTAATTAGGTATAAACTACAGTTAGACCTAATTAAACCTAGTTAAACCTTGATCATATTAGGTTTAACTCAATTAACCATTATTAAGCCTTACTTACATTAGGCTAAATCAACCTAAACCTCAATTAAGTCTAACCATAATTAGACCTAATTAACCTTCATTAAGTCTTACTTACATTAAGATTAATCAACCTAAACCTCAATTAGGTCTAATCCTAATTAACCTTTATTAAGCCTTACTTACATTAGACTTAATCAACCTAAACCTCAATTAGGTCTAACCCAAATTAGACCTAATTAACCTTCATTAAGCCTTACCTGCATTAGGCTTAATCAAACTTAAATCTCAATTAGGTCTAACCCTAATTAGACCTAATTAACCCCATTAAGCCTTACGTACATTAGGCTCAATTAACTTAAAACCTCAATTAGGTCTAACCTAATTATACCTAATTAACTCCATTAAGCCTTACTTACATTAGGCTTAATCAAACCTAAACTTCAATTAGGCCTAACCCTAATTAGATCCAATTAACCCCATTAAGTCTTACTTCATTATGCTTAATTTACCTAAAACCCAATCTGTTCTAACTTTACCCGGGCCTAATAAAATTAATTAAACCTTACCCATTTTAGGTTTAATTAAACTTCAAACCAAATTAAATCTAAATTAAATTAGATTTAATTATACTCTAAAGTCTTAACCACATTAGACTTAAGTCAAGTTAAATCCTTAGGTTCAATCCAACTTGCACCTAACTCAACTCAAACCCTTAGGTTCAAACCATCCTGAAACTAACTCAAATTAAACCTTCAGATTCAACTAAACTTGAACCTAACTCAACTCAAACCCTTAGTTTCAACCCAATATGAACCTAACTCGACTCAAACCCTTAGGTTCAACCCAACTTGAGCCTAACTCAACCCAAACCCTTAAGTTCAACCCAAATTGGGCTTAAGTCAACACAAACCCTTAAGTTCAACCCAACTTGGGCTTGAGTCAACACAAACCCTTAAGTTCAACTCAAGTTAACCTGAATCTTAGGTTCAACCTTCCTAGGTTAACTTAGACTTTAATTTCAACTTACATTGAACTAAATTGACCCAAACCATAGTCCCAACCTCATTGGACGTAAGACTATTTCAAGTCGTAGGTTCAATATTGAACCTAAATCAACCTTAGATCCCAATCATATTGGATCTAAATCAAATTTAATTCATACTTATATTGGACTGAAAATCATTTCAAACCTTAAGTTCAATATATATCTAACATAAATCAACTTTTAGTCATACCAACATTAGACTTAAAATCATTTCAAACTTCAAATTCAATCCATATTGAATCTAAATCAACCTTAGATCCTACTTACATTGGATCTAAAATGCCTTGAGTCCTACCTACATTGGACTTAAACATTTTAATCCTTATGTTCTACCTACATTGAACCTGAATCATTTTAAGTCCTACCTACATTGGACTTGAACTATTTTAATCTTTAGTTTCTACCTACATTGAACTTAAAACACTTTAAGTCCTACCTACATTGGACTTAAACCATTTTAATCCTTATGTTCTACCTACATTGAACCTAAAACACTTTAAGTCCTACCTACATTGGACTTAAACCATCTACCTACATTGAACCTAAAACACCTTAAGTCCTACCTACATTGGACTTAAACCATTTTAATCCTTAGGTTCTACATACATTGAACCTAAAACACTTTAAGTCCTATCTACATTGAACTTAAACCATCTACCTACATTGAACCTAAAACACCTTATTGAACTTAAACCATTTTAATCCTTAGGTTCTACATACATTGAACCTAAAACACTTTAAGTCCTATCTACATTGGACTTAAACCATTTTAATCCTTAAGTTCTACCTATATTGAACCTAAAACACTTTAAGTCCTACCAACATTGGACTTAAACCATTTTAATCTTTAGGTTCTACCGACATTGAACCTAAAACACCTTAATTCCTACCTACATTAGACTTAAATCATTAGGTTCTACCTACATTGAACCTAAAACAAACTTAAGTCCTACCTAAATTGGACTTAAACCATTTTAAATCCTTAGGTTCTACTTACATTGAACCTAAACCATCTTAAGTCCTACCTATATTAGAGTTAAAACATTTTAAAATTTTTGGTTCTACCTACATTGAATCTAAATTATCTTAAGTCCTACTTACATTGGATTTAAAATCATCTTCATACCTTAAGCTCTATCCAAATTTGAATGACATCATTCTTCAACGACACCTTAGGTCTCAAACTTCTTCAAGTTTAATCGACATAGACCTAAAATAAATGACAACCCACCGACATGAACGTAAATGATATAAAATTCACCTTAAAAGATATTAAAACTTAAACTTGAACCTAAAAAATGCAACTAGGTTTGAGAAGATATTTTGGAGGAGGTAACCCTTGGTTGCTCATAAAATATCTTCCAACCACTTGTGGTTAATCAAACCGCAAACATAATGGTCCGGGACTACGAAACCATGAGATCCTGATCGGGTCATCCAAAACAAAAATAAATAATAAAAATGAAAAAAAAATGACAAAAAAAATTTACTTGACTAATAAATTGTAAACAACATAAAATTTTACAACCCCTAAAATCTGAATAAGACATTAAAACTTAAATTGAACCCTAATAAACATAGAATACCTAACGCAACTTGAACATTCGTGTTCAAATTTACGAAGATTTCTTGGACGACACGTAATCTGTGGTTGCTTACAAGATTCTTCCGGTCCTCGTTTACACCTTTCGGATTAAGTAAATCTAAATATTTTTGCGGCCTCGGGACGACGGAGCCATAGACAACTTGACCGAATCGTTTAAAAATTATTCAACCAATTAGATAACTAACTAAAACTGTAAATCTAAAAACATGATTTCATGCTAATCATGTTTTGTTTTGTAGGTTTATTGGAGACAAAAACAAAATTTCGCTTTAGATTTCCTTTACATGTTATAGGGTGTGCTAACACCAGTTTGCAGGTCGACATTCAGAAGTGGAATTTCAAATAAAACAAAACAAAAAAAAAACAAAGAAAAAAAATGACAACAATAGAATTAAACAAAATGACAAAACAAAACAAAACGACATGATATGACAAAAAAAAAACAAAACAAAATACAACGACATGACATGACAAAAACAAACAAAAAAAATAAAATGACATGACATGACAAAAACAAACAAAACAAAATAAAACTATATGACATGACATGAACAAATAAAACAAAACAAAATCTTTAGGGTAGAATAAGATTCTTAGAAATCTATTACCCTAGGAATAAAATATTTGGTGTTTCTTTCCTTGACTTTAACATTTCTTAGGAGAACGATTTTTAATGAGAATTAGGAGTTTTCTTAGATAGTTTCAACTATCTAAGATGTAATTAACTATAGGAGTTTGCTTCTATAGGAGAATTAAAAACTCAGAATGGGTGCTACACCTAAAATCTCTAGTTATTTATTTTTCAAGTGGTTTTCCTTATATGAGAAATCATTTCTCTATAATGTTCACCCAAATGAAAAATCCTTTCAACATTTATTTTTCTAATGTTTTCTATTTTTAGACCTTTCCTTCTTTCTCCTAGTTTCTTAAAATCTTGGAATCCTTGACATGATTCTAAAGAATGTGTTAACTGGAAATCAGGGCAATAAAATTAGATAAACAAAGTGGTGAATCCTTTCAATCAAAAGACACACATCTGACACAACGGGAATTGGAGGCAGACCGGGCCCCATCCAACCACCATCCTTTTGGGTGCCATCAAGGGACAAAAAAGATGTACACCCAGATCACTAAGGAGTCAAAAAATATAGAAGTGAAATATACACTAGTTTTGGAGGAGTACATACCCATGGAGCTATCCTAGATAGTCAGAGATAGTAGATTCAAATATATGCCTCCTTCTTCTCTTATTAAACTATTATCACAAGAACCAGAGTGATACCAATATTCTTTTTTATGTGCAGAATTTAAGAAGTTAACACCACTACTTGAAGATTTTAATCCCCGGTAATGACACAGAAAACTTGATCCCAAGCAAAGGAAGATTTCAATTATATTTCTATGGATTCTACGCAAGTATATGTATCGTTATCAAGTAATATAGGGCTTTCTAATTAAGCCTCGAATATCGATCCCACGGAGATCGAGGTTAATCATGGTGACCTTTAAGAGAAATTCTAGTTTAAAATAACACGCTTTAACTTGGAAGGTCGATAAAAGTTTGGTTTTGATTTTATCCTACAATTTTCACTACAATACTACTTCTACTTCAAAATTAAAATACTTAGTGAAAATCAAAAAGTGGAGTTTTTAATATATTAAAGTCTTCCTCATGCAATGAAAGTAGTGACATGTATAAAAGTAAAACAAGTAGTGAGAGAGATTGTGACAAATATGAGCAATTATATTTTTTACCCTTACTAGAGATATTATAAAGAACATTGATTAATCTAAAGTTTGAATAGTTTTGAAGATGGGCTAGGTAGGGAAGATACTAGCTCTCACTCTAGAGTTCCCTCTTATCCCTCCACCTGAAAGCTAACTTCTAGCATCAAAACCTAAAACAATAGAGCAAATTAGGGGTTTTAGTTTGTCACTCTAAAGTCCTCTAATTCTACACCCTTTAAAGATTATTTCACTATTTATTTGCACTTAACTATATGTATTACATTCCCATCCTTACAATCTCATGTGATTCTACCACAATTGATTGAGACAATATCATCCCGGATCTTACATGTTCTCACAATAAATTTTAATATCCAAGTTTATCAAGTTTACATGTAAATGAAGAACAAAGTAAAATCATCACAATATATTCTCACTCTACTTGATTCTATATCCTACACATGCATACTAATTCCATTATAAGAGGAAAAGTAAAGAAAACTACTCACTACACATGGAGAAACAACATGAACTTTTCATTGACCAAGAATTTGAAAGCATACAAACAAAGTACTAAATTCAAATCAAAGGATAATCAAAATACTTATCTCTGATAGAAATCAAACTCTCCTTCTATAGAAAAAGCAATCTCCTTACAATCCTCTCCAAGAACAAAGTGAAAAGAAAAGAAGAAATCTCTCACACTCTTTCTTTCTCTCTCACCTTGCCGCCCCGCTTGAGGCTCACGCCCAAGCCTCCTTCTCTTCTTCTCCAAGTCTTCTTCTCTTCTTTCAATTAATTCAAGAGTATAAGAGTTATTTTAAAAACATTTCTAAACCTTTTTTTTATAATTTCCCAAGAGATGCTTAAGTGTCTCTTCAAAACTGTCTAGATTCAATGAATCTTCCAAATGGTGTCTGAAGTGCCTCTTTAAAACTCCATATAACTGCCCTAAATTCTTCTAGAAAGTCCCTTTACTCATTTACAATGAATTCCCCAAGAGATTCATGATGCACTTCTTCAAAAATCATCCAAATCCGACGTATATTCTAGAAGATGTGTTGAAAACAGTCACCAACGCCTAAGCGCCATTTTTTTGGCGCTTAAGCGTCTGTCTGGTGGCGCCTAAGTGCCATTTTGGGCGCTTAAGTGTCGGGCACAGGCACTTAAGTGTCTGGTTTAGGTCCCCTTGGCTCCGGTGTGCCCCGGTTCGATCCGATTTGCTCCGTTTTGGTACATTTTTGTTCCTTTTGCTCTAATCACTCCAAATTCTTCAATTTGATGTACTTACAACAAAAAACACAAGAAAACATACCTTTAAAGTGCAATATCATTATAAAAGCATGAAAAATAGTACATTTTTAGGCGTATCACAAAGCAACATTCCCATCCATACCCCTAGATTGAGCCTAATTATCAATTGGTTTGAAAAATTATAACTTTGAATATGATTGAGAAGCAAAATGGTTAGTAAACAAGAAAAAACTACAAGTTTATATTGGAGTGTTCAATAACTTGGAACAGTAGATGATTTTCTAGAATGTGTGTGGATTTTGGTTAAATGGCCAACAGGGCTTGTTGATAAAGTGAATTTATTTAGAACCCAGAAGGTAAATAAAAGGTAAAGACAGAACCTCCTTACATTTTAGAAATTTTTATAACTGCAAACAAGACCTTCTAGGCTATCCACCTAGAATTAGTAGTGAAGAAGTAGATAACTTACCATTCATATTCAAATGCATGATTAAGAAGCTTGTGTTATAGCACATCTTATCGTATTTGTGTACTCTCAATAGTTTGATAGTCAACATATATGAATAAGGTGATTGCATCCCACCACACATGGGTCATTGTAATTTTGAGCAACCTTTCTACATGGTTTCATTTTTAAATCAGTGTAACATTGTCTTTGGTCAGGAGGCTGGCATACTTGGTCCTAAAGAGTTCAAAGGAGCATACTTAAATCACATACCTAGAGGTTCGGCATTGGTTATCAATGGATATGGAGCCAATTTGGCTAAGCATTGTATATCTTCTGTTCCTCATAGGAGAATTTCCATCACTTTATAGAAGATGCAAAAATCCAAGCTTTCCTACAACAACACTCTCATCACAGATTTACATGACATCGTTCCTTTCACGCTTTGCAAACGGGACTCCAAAAATTACAATAGTTATTGTCCAGTTATGATAAATATAAATGTGTGTACTTGTGGATTTTATTAGTTATTTAGTAGAGTTTATTATTATTATCAGTTATTGTGAATGTTTTGCTCTGTTATGAAAATATTTTAAAATTTGTGTTTTTATTTAAGGAACAAAATTTTCAATGAATAAATGCATGGATGATATATGCATCTTATTTTTTTAACTAGATAATAGTTATATGCCTTTGAGAATAATAATTTCTTTTAATTGTGAATTATGAAACTTCTGCAGTTGACACTAGGTTTGAACTTTCAACGCTAAAATTAAAAACTTTCAAACCAACATAAAAAACATCCAAACCAAAATCAAATGCTTCCAAACTAAAATCACTTTCAAAATACAATCAAAAAATTACAAAACAAACTCACAAAACCATCAAAACAAACAAATAAAGCCTTCAAACAAAACAAACAAGCTAAACCTTCAAAACAAATAATTAAAAACATTCAAACTAAACAAACAAAAAATAATTTCAAAAAAAAAACTTCCAAACAAACATCAAATCAACTCTTTGGGTCAACTCTCTTTTGGTTTGATGTAATGTCTCATTAGTTGGTCTATCCCTTGATTTGCTCTCAGGTAAGATGTCTAGCTATAAGCATTCTATCCTGACATAATCCTTGATTACCTTTTTTGGTTTGATGTAAATTCATGTGCTTTCCATCTCAATATGATCAGGTTCCTAAAATCTAATGTATTTGTCCTTTCGTGGGTTCGTAAGCATCAATTTGATGAAATGTTGATTGATCAATTATACCCCTAGACTGAGTGAGTCTAATGTAAAATCCATGCAGCTGCTCTATAGTGTCAGTCATTGAAAACCTTAAGGGTAGGACTACTAGACCGAGTTTGACTTCATTCAGACTTTTCCATTGGCTTAGCTTTGGGATCTTTTGGTGTTAGAACAAGCCCGTCATGGCACAATCATGATGTGATCAATTTAATTAACCTTATTCAATTAAGACTGGTTCTATAGGTCAATTCTTTTGTCAATAAGTCTGAATAAGGATATATCCCTTAATAACTCCTTGATCATTGTGACTCATTATAAATCGTACATTTTGTTCTTTTGAGATCCATTGGTGTTGGAGCAGGCCTTTGTGGCACCAACATAATGTGAACAGTTTAATTAGACTTAATTTAGTGAAATTTTGATTATTCAGGTCAATTTTTTGAGTCAGTAACTCTGATAAATGATATGTCCTTCAACATCTTCTTTCTTTGTATGTCTCATTGCAAATTATATGCTTCTTGATGGATCCACCAATGTTGAAACAAGCCCCTTCTTGGCATCGTCACAATAAGATCAAGTTAAGTGTCCTTTGTTTAATGAAATGCAGATTATCTAGGTTTGTTTGTTAGGTTAGTAAGTCTGAGTGAGGATATGTCCCCTAACAGCTCCTTTCTCAGTGTACCTCATCATGAACCATAATTTTTTACCATTCTCAGGTTTGTTATCTTTGTCGCTAAAATGATCTCAACAAGCATTGACACTTGGTTAAGTAAGTAGTGTGGCATCAACACAGCCACTCTAGTGTCGTTCATTGAACACTTAATAATTTGAAATGTTGTACCAAGTCTAGTGTGGATTGGACTTAAAACAATCAGCAAGATTTGCTGATTATGATAAATTATTGGATGAATCATATCAATATTTTTGACTCGTAAATCTAGAATTAGGTTAAGGGCGTTTTTTAAAATATGTATTCTACTGAAAACTTTTTTAAAATATTTCCTTTCTTGTGCTCATATACCTCAATTTGATGCCTTGGCTAAGTAAGTTTAGTAAGAAATCCACACATATACTTTCTATTATCAGTCATTGAACACCTTAAGGTTAGGAGGTTAAACCTAGTCTAACCTTGAATAACTTTCCACAAGTTTAGCATTTTGGTTTGTCAGTGTTGAAGCAAGCTCTCTGTGGCACCATCATGATGTGATTAAATTCATTGCCATTGAACCAGTCATGGCTAGTTATGTAGATCTATGTTAGGATATATTCCCGTTAATCACTCAATAACTCCTTTCTTAATGTAATCCATCAAAAATTGTAACGTTTTTTCTTTTCTTGTGTTCATTAATTTTGTCAACTAAATTAGCCTTCATAAGAGCATACACTTTGGTTAAGTCTAGTTTGTGGCCCAGGGGTTACTCTCTAGTTTAAGTCATTGAGCATCTAAGAATTAAGGTTGCAGTGTCTAAGTTTAACATGAATTAAACATTAATAGCTCTATTTGTTTCACGAGTGTTGGAGCAAGCCCTTTATGACATCATACTGAATCTAACTGGGTTCATTGCTTTGTCGAAGTACCAAATTTAATAGAATAATGCCTTGGCTAATCAAGCTCGAGTTTTTGAGCTAGCCTCATATGAACCATTGTTGGTTTAGGCATTGAACGCTCAACAAAATAAATTAATTTTCTCACCTACTTGGTTCATTGACCTCATTTCATTGTGGCTGACCTAGTAAGCCAATGTCTTGACTAGTAAGTCTAGTGCCTAATCCATATAACTACTCTCTAATATTAGTCATTGAACACCACAGAAGAACCCTTGAAAACCCAAGGCTCTATGGTAAAATTCCAAGGTATTGATTAGCTCTTAGGCTATATGTCAGTCTCTATGGTTTCTATCTTGATCTAATAATCAAGTTCACCTCTTTGATTGGATGTGAGTCACTATGCTTTCCATCTTAATGTATTCAAGTCGATCAAATCAAACTTTTTCTTTAATTAATGCTCAGGTTAGATGTGAGTCCCTATGCTTTTATCCTGATCTAATCACCATAATAACCTCTTTAGTTTGATGTGAGTCTCTGAGTTTTTCATTGAAATATTTTCAGGTTTATCAAATCAAGCTTCCCCATCAATTCACTCTCAGGTTATATGTGAGTACCTGACCTTTCTATCATGAACTAATACCATATTCACTTCTTTGATTGGATGTGAGTTCCTATGTTTTCCATTCTAATGTGTTTAGGTTTATCAAATCAAATTTCTTCTTCATTAGCTCTCAGGCTAGATGTGAGTTCTTATGCTTTCTGTCATGATCTAATTATCCTATTCACATATTTGGTTGGAAGTGAGTCTTTGTGCTTTCCATTCTAATGTGTAAACTCAAATTCCTATTGTGNTAAATTTCTTCTTCATTAGCTCTCAGGCTAGATGTGAGTTCTTATGCTTTCTATCATGATCTATTTATCATATTCACATATTTGGTTGGAAGTGAGTCTTTGTGCTTTCCATTCTAATGTGTAAACTCAAATTCCTATTGTGATTGTATAATTGATCTTATCAATATGAGACAAAAAACTCACATCCTTAATTTTTTTAAATTCTCAAAGACAAATCAAAACTTCAAATATTTATAAACACAAATCAAAACTTTAAATCCTCAAATACATAAATCAAAACTTTAAAATCCTCAAACATAAATAAAAATTTCAATCCTATCACATGTTTTAAAATTCAAAACAGAAATCCTGATTACAAATATCCTCATTCTTGGTCTTTATTAATCATCACGATTAAAACCAATACGTACGTCATACTTCGCATAGTTTGTCATGCATATTAGAGCTTCATTTTTTGACCTCATTTTTTAGGAAGTTTTTTCCTTAACTTATATCTAATCTCATTGATAAGGATTTTACTCTTATTGTTGTTGGACAACTGAATTGAACTCAGATAAGCTATAGTTTAAACCCTACTTGAGCTAAAACTTGAGACAAACCCTCATTAAGCATAAAACTAAAATCTAAGAAAACAAAGATTAAAAACAACCAAACAAAATGAAAATAAATATAAGATTAAAATCAACTGAACAAAGTTAAAATAAGTATAACATACTTCAGTCAAACACTAAAATTGACCTAAAAATTAGCTTTAACCAACATGCACACCTATATTGTTTTTTTTCTCCACAGATCATTGTAAAGCTTGAAACTTCATTCTAAAAGTTGTGTGATATTTATAATCACATATAAATACCATTTAAATAAGTTCAACAATTACATGACAAAATTTTAATGTAAATTTTTTTCACTTCAAGTTTTCATGCTTGAATAGTGCTTTGAATACCTTGAACTTATAATTTTCTCAACAAACCAATCCAGTGATAAGAATTTCATTATATATGTTGCATTTTATTCATAATAATATATGAGAAGCAAGAAAACCAATTTGGTGATGATCAGACACTATTTTTATGTTAAATTTTACAGTGCAAATTTTCATGCATGAAAAATGATCTTATATAAAAATTTTTAAGCAAGTCATTATTTTTTTTCAAAATGGACTACTTGAATGTATCTGAATACTTGAAACCTTTCAAATGGACCACTTTTTGCCTAAATTAGACTCTGTTTGGGGGCCCATTAAACCTACATTAATTTGGACTATATGTTTGATAATAAAAAAATAATCTTATTAATTCACTCAAAATGAACTCAAATCAAGATCAAAATTCAACTAAAAGAAATGTGAGATAAAACTACTTAATTTAATCAATTAAAACCCACTAAATACTTCCATTCAAAGTCCATCAATTTTTCTCTCTTAGTGTGGCGCCCACACTTTCACTTAAAATATCTTGAGATAAAGTCTACTCTAGCCAAAACCAATTGCACCAATAAATTCATTGGGATTTTCTCTACCAAACGAGTCAATGTAATTTTTTTTTTGTCAAAACCACCTCCAGCCATTTATAACCACTTTTCCACTTCAAATTGAAACATCTTGAGCTAGAGACCACTTCATCCAAAATCAATTGCACCATTGGATTCCTTGCATTTTTCTCTTTTAAATGAGCTAAAGTTTCATTTTGGTCATAAAAAATTTAAATCTCCCTGCCACTCAATTTCTGAATTTTCCTCCATATATTCATAACTCCTACCTTCCTTTGTTACCCCAGTTTCAACCGCTCAACCAAACGACTGCCCTCTCATTCCATGTCTTAGCCAAGCACTCCATATTGTCTTCTTATTTTCTTGTACCAGAAACTTTCTTCTCCTTTTCTTCCTCTTTGATTGAAATCTTTCTTCATCCACCACATCCGCTATCCCCTCCTAGCCAAGACTACCCACTATGCTTCCCTTTTTACACCTAAAAGATAAGGAGAATCCCTATAATACAAGGAGCCAAGGAAATCTTTAAGAAATGGTATAAAATTACTTCTACCTTTTTTTATTACAAAACTTTGCATATAATAGTTTGTAAATTTGTGTGAATCTCTTTTTCTCATTTTCATTTTCTTCCATAGCCTTTCCCTCCCTTCCCCTCCTTTTTTTTTTCTAGCAAACCTTTTCTCCCTCCACTTCTCCACCAAAACACCATGTCGACCCTTTCTCTCTCCACTTCTCCACCAAAGCACCACCTTATACCATTCTCCCTTCAGTTCTCCATCAAAGCACCATGGTCGACCCTTTTTCCCTCCCTTTCTCCACCAAAACACCATTCTAAACCTTCGTCATTTCCCCACCAAAAGACCATCCTAAACCAGGCCCTACCTTAACCTTCTTCCCTTTCTTTTACGTTACCCAAAAACCTAAGTTTTGTTCACGCTCGCTCACTCCTCTCTCACCTACTCAAAAAACATGCTCTGATCCAACCTTCTACCTTTTCTCTCACTCTACCCAAAAACCTAAGTCACCCTACCATCTTCGTCTTCTCTCACCCTAACAAAAAACCTAAAGCCCAAACACCCCATATCCTTTTCCTCTCACCAAACGGAGCCATAACACTCTACCATCTCCCTTGCCACTCACCAAACTGAGCCCTAACCAATCACTTCCATCTTCTTCTAAACTATCTAAAACCTTACAAACACACATCCAATTCCCTTTTCTTCTACATTACCTGAAACGTAATCAACACTCGACCACTTCTCTTCACTCTCACATACCAAGAATTCAAACAATAATTCCCTACCATTTTACTCTTCCTCCATGCTACATAAAATCCAACCCTAACCCTCATCTTCTCCTTTCTTCTTTCTTACTTAAAACCACACACAACCCTTCACCATGTCTCCTTCATTCTCACATACTCAAAACAATAAACCTCGTCAACTAGCCTTCTCCTTTTCTATTTCTTATCCAAAAGAAAAAAAAAACTAGCCTTATTTCTGAAAAACAAAACAAATATTTATGTGGATATGTTATTTTTTCATGTAAAATAATTACCATGTGTTTATACATATATCATGCAAAATTTTGATATGGTTTGTGTTAGATTTCATGCAATAAAAACCATTTCCTTGTGTGCTTTTATTTTTGTTATATGAATAATGAAAATCATGTAGTAGTCTTTTGTTTCTTGCATGAAAAATCTTTATGTGTTATGTCCAAGTTTCATGATAAAAAACTCATGATCTTCATGTATATTTCATGCTAGAAAATCTATGTGTTATGTGTATATTTCATGCTATAAAATCCATATGATATATGCTTTATATTCCAGGGTAAGCTGAAATACCTAAGACTTTTAGAACCTTGTTGATAGATGTCAACCTTTCTCTTCTTTAACCAAGAAGAACACCAAGTTCCATTGGGATGACAAATGTCAATAAACATTTGGAAGCATAAAAAAAATATTGAATGACACCTCCAATATTAACACTCCCATATTAGGTTGGCCAATTATTTTATATATCACTACTCTAGACAAATCCCTTTGTGCTTTATTAGCTCAAACTAATGATGCAATAAGGAGAATGTGCTAACTACCTGATTCATTGTTTTATCCTAGCCAAAAAGAATTTTTCTTTTATAAAAAAATATTGTTTGGAATTGATCTTTACAGTCAAAAAATTAAGAAATTGCATGCTCTCTCAATAAGTTAGTTATATTTCTAGGTTTAATCCTTAACAATATTTAATGACTCATTCAATATTATCCGAAAAGTTAGCAAGATGGTCAATGATCTTTTTTCAATTTAATATGACATTTGTTCCCTTATGTTCTATCAAAGGATAGGCCTTCCTTATGTTTTATCAAAGGATAGGCTTTGGTTGATTTCTTAATGGCATGTCCATTGTAAATTGATTCTCCTTTGAATGACAATTTACCTGACAAACAAATCCTAACTCTAGAAAAATATGATAAACCCTTCTAAGAGTTCTATTTCAATAGTGCTTTATCTGCTAATAAAGATGTCAATTCATAATAAACAATCCTCAGCAAGGCAAGAATATGTTTAATTTTCATAACCTCCGACTGTGGGATGATAAAAATTTTGTACCATCTATCAAAGCGTTGTACTAAAAACAAAGTAGAATATGAAGCATTAATTACTGCTCTAGGGTTGATAATTGTAATGGAAATTCAAAAGATCAAAATCTCTGGAGCTTCCAAGTTCGCAATCAATCAAATTGTCAGAACATTCAAAATCTTTGAAACCTAAACTCCATCAGTACTACTAGTTTGCCACAAAGTTGATTAAATAAATATCAAATGTCACCTTATATTGAATAACCCATGGTAGCATTGCCATCACAAATTCTTTGGCAAGGATAGCTAAAGAGATAACTTGCTTGGAAGAAGAGTCCGTACCAATTAAGGTTCAGGGTTGTCGGGTCCTTTCTCCTATTAATATGGAAAACTACCCATATTAATAGGATTTGATACAACTATTTATATATTTACTTATGTGAAGAAAAACTACCCAAAGCAAAATTATTAGATTGTGAAGTCCAAAGCATTAGCCTACAATCTTATAGATGACACACTATACCAAAGATCTTTTGATCGTATGTGATTACTTTGTTTAAATAAACAATAATCCAAATAGATTATTAAAGAAGTATACTCTATATCACTTGAATCTTATCAGTCTAGCCTCAATATGAAAGTAAAGATTGAAATAATGAGATATTGTTGGCCAACCATGATCAATGATTGTACAAAGATGACATGTCATTGCCATCATTGTCAAGTGCATAGTGTAGTTTTACGTCAACCACCAAATGTGTTGCATCCCACAAACACCTCACGGACTTTCAAATGTTGGGGCAAAGATATCATGAGGCATATTGATCCTCCTTCTTCCAAGGAATATAAATTTATATTAGTAGCAATTCATTACTTCACAAAGTAAGTAGAAGCCATTCTGTTAAGACAAGTAAAAGCTCCCCATGTATTACATTTCTTTAAGAACCATATTTTATATCATTTCAATGTCCTTATTTAAATCATATTTAATTACTTCTTTGCCTTCAAAAACAACAACATAAATAATGTTGTAAGGCTACACAACATCCACTGGAGATACTCAACAATATATATTATCATAAAACGAGTGGATTAGCTGAAGCCTTCAACAATCCCCTTGCTTGAATCTTAAAGAGGATTCTTGAGAATAATAAGTAGCAGTGACATGAACAGTTGGTGGAAATTTTACAGACTTATATAACCACATATAGAATATCAACTTGATCCACCTCATTTGTCTTTGTTCATTGGTTCAAGGTTGTACTCCCCTACAATTTCCCTCACTAAGGATTGCTACCTGCCTAAAAGATCCTTTAGAACATAACGTCTAACTAATATTTGAAGAGCTAGAAGAACTAGAAGAGACCTGCTTGTTAGTTCAGGAAAACCACAAACTTTACTAAGCATGAATTGTTCCAGGTCATGATAAATTAGTTCATCCTAGAACTTTTTATGTGGTAGAATTTTGCTTAGTCTTCAAAAAGCTATTTTTAGCCAATCAAAAGATAAGTAGTAAGTTTATACTAATGTGAGAATGTTTGTTTGTAATAGAGAAAGTATATCGAAGAGGTTCTTATCAATTGGACAATGTAGGTGAACAGTCAATGCCTCCCTGTCGGCAGTATTTCTTGGTGTGGGGTTTGCCCGTAAGAAGCTGTCGGTCATCGGAATTGAAATCTCGTTGCCCGCTTCGGAAGGACNTCCATTGGTGGATTGGCACACCCTGCTCTTATTTACACACTTTGTGAGCAGGCAGGTGTTGATTTCAGACCTAATGAGGAGAGGATTGAGCCTCAGAGACCTATTGGGCCTACAAACATCAAGACTTATGTGTCCCATGTTGATTGGAGATCTGGAAGATAGGTCAGGGACATTCCTTCTACTTCTAGAACCCCCAGTGAGCCACTTCTAGTGACCCCAACAATAGAGAACTTTTGAATCATATGATGATACAATAGAGAGATATTTTGAGGATGGATCTATCGGCACTATTTTTTTGGTGTGGGGTTTGCCCGTAAGAAGTTGTCGGTCATCGGAATTGAAATCCCGTTGCCTGCTTCGGAAGGACGTTTTAAAAAATTTAGTAAAAAAGATGAAGTCAAACTGACCCCATAATTTTCATAGTTTAGATGAAAAAGCGTTTTACCAAATGAAGTCAAACTGACCCCATAATTTTCATAGTTTAAAAATGAAAGAGGTTCACCTCAAATCCCCGTAAGAAGCTGTCGGTCATTGGAATTGAAATCCCGTTGCCCGCTTCGGAAGGACGTTAAAAAAATTTAGTTTTGAAAAAGATGAAATTGAAATCTCGTTGCCCGCTTCGGAAGGACGTTAAAAATTTAATTTTGCAAAATATGGAGTCAAACTGACCCCATAATTTTCATAGTTTAGATGAAAGAGCGCTTATGAAAAAGATGAAACATAATTTTCATGGTTTAAATGAAAGAGCGCTTTACCTCAAATTTTATATCTATCCCGAAGGTGCTTCGGAAGGACGTTTAAAAAATTTTAGTTTTGAAAAAGATGAAGTCAAACTGACCCCATAAGTTTAATGAAGGCACTTTACCTCAAATTCTGTATCTATCCCAATGGATGAATACAAGAATTGAGGGTGAGGCTCGATCAAA
>JXCR01147796.1:0-12202 GCA_002079205.1 Phalaenopsis hybrid cultivar
TCCAAGTAAACATATTTTCCGGCCTAACTTCTCTTTGTGCTATATATGCCATTCTTCAGCCTCTTGCTGTTTTACATAATTGCAGACTTACTCAGCAGGAAACTAGCTTTCTTTTTACTAGCTCATTTGAAATGCACTTCTTTTTTTGTATTGTTTTTGAACTCTTGAAATAAATTAGAACAATGAATCCAAATTGAATAAATACATGATAAAATTTCAGGTTTAATTAGACTTAATAACATGAATAAGTTAGTAGTTTCATATCGTTGCATTAAAAGATAGATGTAAGGACACTTTGTTTATCTTCATATGGATGGGCTATAGACAATACAATACTCCAGTGCAACTGTTCATCATGGCAACAATTTGTACGCTTCTCTAACATTTCTATAAGCTGTTTACTCTATTGGAAAATTATAGACTTTAGTGCAGGAAATTTTCTATTTAGTTTATTTATTTATATTTCTTATGAAGTTCTCCATTCTGTTGAAGCCTTAGAGATTCAGACTCTTTAGCTTGCTCTATTGAATCTGTCTGCAGGTGACACCCAGTCTAAAATGCTCAACTTTAAGCATTTTCCCATCAAATCTATTCAACCCTAATCTGAACATGTACGCCACAAATTCTTTTCGAATAAGACATGCATATGTGACAAGGAAGTGATGCAGGACACTTTAGTTCGAGGGTTATTGATTCAGCTATAGTGATTAAATCATTGTAAATTTTGCAAAAGAAATATTGATTTATATATCAAATACTAGAAATTACATTGAAATCACTAATTTTAGGTTAAAACTTGAAAATATGAAGAATCCAAAACCAATCTGAAAAAAATGATTAATTGATTCAAAGAAATCAGCAATAAACTCAAACAATGAAATTCAGTGAGTGATTCAATTTTTTCATCCATTTCGAAGTTTGGTTACAAATTTGATCAAAATTAGAACTCTTGTAACACCAATAAGAAAATATTTTAGCCAAACAAATTGAAGGAAGAAAGAGGTTATGGAAGTGAAGAAAATTTAGGTCTCACACCCATATAATATCTTTCCGAATTGTTTATTGCATTTGCACCACAATAGAAGTCCTACATATAACCAAAAGAGCACTCTCTATTAGGCATGGATAAAGATAAAGATGCTGATGACGTTGGTCATATTATCCTTTATCAAAGGAATTCAATCTCATCTCTAATTATAGACTTTAAATTCATCAATACTAGAAAAAAATAATAGATATGCTCGGTGGATTGTATACTTCTAAGATTACAACTATTCTAAAACATGTACCAACCTTCAAAATATATCATTGTATTAACCTTATTGGGCTTCTTCAATCTTAAACTCTATGCATATTAATGTGCCTAGCTTTAAAAGAAAATGATTTTTTTTATGTGCCTTGATTTTTGTTGAGAGTTGGACCTTATTTAAGATTTTGTTGGTAAAATTGAAGAAGTTTAGGGGTTTATTTGTTAAACATTTTAATATCTTAGTTATGCCCATGTTATGAATGAACAAATTAAGTTTTAGAGCAATTACTTCTATATAGTATCTGAGCAAAACCCTACGACCACTGCTGCTATAGTACCGCGGTCTCTGTACGCTACAATCCCAGAGTTGCTTTCCCGACTAATCCCGAATTTATTTCGCGGGAAACATGGTTTCAGTGTGGTTCACATGAATAGAGATGGAGAGGCAGCTAAGCACAAACAGGATGTTGGGTCTTGATAGCCTGAAAGGAAGTAGCGAAAGGGTAAATAGGCGTGGAGCTATGAACAGTGGGGTGAATTCGACACACAAGGGAGAGAGCCCGCAGTTTCATGTGATTCCTGCGATGTAGGAAGTGCAAAAGTCTTCGATTAGACATGAGGAGGCGAAAAGATTCTAGCTTTAGTTGAGTTGGGCTCGTGAAACTGAGAAGGATCTAGGGCATACGTGTAACTGAGGCTTCATGTGACCAAGAGCGAAAGGAGCAGGATAGTGAAGTTGCGGGCTAGTTTGCGAGCGTGTAGGCTTTGGCGGGCTGATTTGCGCTCGAGGCAGGAAGTAACAAGTGAAGCTTCGGCTCTTTAGGATTTGAGGAACACTAGGGTAATTTTGTATGAGGATAAGAAGGAAGTCGTGTGTGATCTAGATTTGGATCCTTATGATTGAGGATATCAGGAGAAGGAGATGGTGCATGAGGTAAAGGATTGGAGCTTCTGGGTAAGATAGATCTTGAGATTCTGAAGGTCCTGATTTGTTTCATACAGGAAGCTAACATCTCGACGGAAGTCATTAGCTCAACAAAGGTACTTTTGATCCATGCTCTTGCCTCTATTTCCACAACAAGATCATTGGAATGGATAGTAGATTTTGGTGCATCTCGACATGTGACAGGTATTGCTAGAAAGTTTTCTTTATGTACTCTACTAGCAGAACCAGAGAGCATCTAAGGTGTTGATATTACAACAAAGCCTGAAGTTGATAAGGGTACAATGAGGGGTATTAATTATATGATTTTGTCCAATATTTTGTATGCTCTTTTTCCAGTGAATCTTTTATTCATTAGTGACATTATTTTCCAACTAAAATATGTTGTTTCTTTTGATATTCTTTTGGTTATTTTTAGAGAGAAATGCATGTGTCAGACATTTGGGATTGGAAGGTGGAATAGTGGATTTGGGTACTTGGACCGGGAGAGGATAGACTCTGCTTTGACATCCATGATAGTGAATGTATTTCTTCAAGGTGAGTTAATGGATGGGGTATATATGGAGGTACCACCAGAATTCAGTACAATCCAAACAGTGGGCAATGTGTGTAATTTTAAGAAGTCACTGACACGGGAGCTTTTTTCAGGTCGCGACACTGTAGCTGCTACAGTACCCGGCCCAAATTTCCTCTCCTTTCCTTTTTCTTTTTCCTCTCCCTTCCTTTTCTTTTCTATGATTCTTCTATTTTATTTCCTACCATTTTTATGCCTGCCTTTTCTATATCTTTACTTTTCCATGAAATCTCATATTAGAAATCATTGCCTATTATTTTACTTCCTTTTTATTCTATTTCCTAACTGAAAGCATTGCCTAATACAAGTCTTAATCCCTCTTATATCTAGGGTTTGTTTTTTTCCTAGGAAACTAGATTTGGACGAGTGTTGCCTTTGAGGCATTTTTCCTCTCTGGGGCTGTATTTGACGGTGATAAAGTGCTCTGACTGTAACTCTTCCGAGGTGAAGACCGTCTCCAATGGTTCGAGTGGTGCTTTGGCTGTATCTCGACTCAAAAGAGATATTTATCTTTTTGCAACCATTATTGGTGTCTGTGCTGTATCTTTATATTCGTGTTATTGTTTTGTTGCGTTTGTTTCCTCATTTGACGAGTCATGTTGTAATCTTTGAAATTCAACAATAATATTATTATTTCTAATGTGACTTATGCTTCCTCCAATATCAATCATTATATGGCTTGAAGCAGTCTCCCGAGACTGGTTTGACAATTTTAGAAAGACTATAGTCGGCATAGGACATCGATAGGTCAATGTTGGTCATATGGTGTTCTTTTTCAACATGAAGGTCACACCACTGTCCTTGTTGTTCATGTTAATGACATCATTGTCATTGGTGATGATGAGATAGAGATTACCCAACTAAATGTATGATTGGGCAATGAATTTGATGTGACAGATCTAGGATAACTTAGATACTTTCTTAAGATTGAAGTAACCTGTGGACCAGAGGGGATGGTCTTGTCTCAGAGAAAGTATATACTAGATCTCCTTATTAAAACAAACATGTTGGGGTGCAAACTTGCATTCTCTTCACTTGATCAGAAGGCTAAGCTAAGTGTAGAGGCAGGAGAAATAATTGATCGTGAGAGGTACCAGAGATTGGTGAACCATCTAATCTATATGTCACACTCGACCCGAAATCTCTTTTGCAGTGAGAGTGGTTAGCCACTACATGCATGATCCAAGGAAGGGTCATATGGATTCAGTGTATCAGATTCTGAGGTATATGAAGAATGCACCAGGGAAGGGGTTGATCTTCAAGAAGAATGGGCATGTGACATTGATGGTTTTTGTGATATTGACTGGGCGAGTTGTGCAGATGACAAAAGATTCACCTCAGAATATTGCATGTTCATTGGGGGCAACTTGGTCTCTTGGAAGAGCAAGAAATAGTCTGCAGTAGCCAGGTCAACAGCACAGACAGAGGCAGGGCCATGACCTTATGATGTGGTTGAGAGCCTTGTTGATTGTGATCAAGGTGGACCATGGAACTCAAATGAAGCAGTGGTGCGACAACAAGTCAGCAATCAGCATTGCCAACTACCTGATGCAACACGATAGCACCAAACATGTGGATATTGATTGATTCTTCATCAAGGAAATGCTAAATGATGAGCTAATTGAGTAATTCATGTATCTACTGGAGAGCAAGTGGCTGACTGCCTCACTGAAGGATTTAGTTCCATAGATTTGTCTAGGTTATGTGACAAGATGGGCTTAGTGGACATCTTTTACCCATCTTGAGGGAGAGTGTTGAGAATTGGACCTTATATAGTTATATTGGTAAAAAGAGAATATTGAAGAAGTTTAGGGGTTTATTTATTTCTAAAACACTGTAATACCTTATTTAAGCCCTTGTTATGAATGAACAGATTAAGTTTTACAACAATTACTTCTATAATTTTCACTTGATTTATCTTGATTGCGAGGATATGTCATGCACTCCTTATGGTTAGAGATGGATATCTTTTTAAAGGTTGTAAGCTTTGTTTTTCCAGGATCCCTTTATTATTATATTGTTTGGAAAGTTATTGATAAGGACATGGCTAGCCACGTTGGATTGCATAAAATCATTGCATGAATGTTGATTTTAATGGCCTTCATTAAAGAGAGATACCTAGTTACGTGCATGCCTACTGGGAAAACTGTTAGGCAGTGTTGCCTAGTATACTTCTTGTCCTTCTTACTCTTTGGATTGACTTTTCCATAAACTTTACATTAGGATTACATAGAACTATAAGATGCCATTATCACATATTAATTATAGTGGCTAGATTTTGTAAATTGGTTTATCCCTATTCATTTTCAAAAACTACCGATGCACCTTATATCGTTAATAATTTTTTGTAGAGAAATAGCTAGATGACATGGGTTGCCTAAGACCATAGCTTTTACTGGATAAATAAGATTTGCTTATTTTTCTAATTGATATTATGAAACTTGTTCGGTACTCCCTAGAAATTTACATTGGTCATTCACCTTCAAATTGATGGTCAAACTGAAATAATGATTATATGCTATGAAATCTATTGAGATGCTATTTGGAAAAACAAAAATCTAGCCAATTGAGATTTAGATCTTAATATTGAATTTTGGCATAAGATAGCTAATGACCATTTGAGAATATTCATTGGTTAAATCTTAAAAAGGGGGAAAACTCATCCATCTACCACTATATGTATATTTTGATTCCATAGAATCATAGTAACTTAAACATGATTTACATGATGAAGTAAGAAATTGATTCCATAATACTAACTATTTTGACACTTTGTATGTCAAGAGAAAAAGCCAATGATAAGGTCCCAAAAGAATTGCTTTGGAGCATTTTAGAAAAGAAATGTGTTGATATTGCTTATATTCTAACCACTAAAGAGATGTATGGTAGAAGTGTTACTTGTGTTAGATCACAATGAGGATTGACCAAAGTATTTTCCTATTTTAGTTGGATTACATCAGGGATCGACATTAAGATCATATCTTTTTACTTTAGTTATGGATGTTCTTACTTGTAATTTACGGGAAGATGTACCTTAGTGTTCGTTGATGATATTCTTCTTGTGAATAAAACTAGAGAATGAGCTAAAAAAAATTGAATTATGGAGGTCAACTTCAGATTTTAAAGGCTTTTGATTGAATAGATCTAAAATTGAATACATGGAATGTAATTTTAATAGTAGTAGATCTACTGACAGGGTTGTAATAATGGATGATCAAATCATTAAAAGGTTTGAACATTTTAAATTTCTCAAGTTTATTGTTCAAAGTGATCGTGATATGGATGGAGATGTTATTAGTAGAATTCAAGTTGTATAGTTGAATTGGAGGAATGCATTAGGCCTATGGTGTGATAGAAAAATACCGCTTAAACTTGAAGGAAAATTTTATAAGACATTGGTGAGACTTGTAATGCTTTTTGGTGTGGAATGTTGGCGTGCAAAAGACAAACATAAATTAAATTAAGTGTTCAGATGAGATTGCTTAGGTGGATGTGCGGCTTTATACTTAGAGACAATGCAAAATGAATATATTTGTGAAAGGGTTGGAGTAGCTCTAATGACAGGAAAGATTAGAGAGAGTATCCTTAGATGGTGTGGTCACATTAGAAATCAACCATTTGATAACCCTATTTGGAGAGTAGATGTTTTAGATTTGACTTACATTAAGGTAGAGATAGACCTAAAAAGACTTAGGCATATTGTATAAAAAATGAACTTAATTTATTAAAATTAAATGAAAATATAACTCTCAATAAGACACAATGGAGAAAAAAGATTCATGTAGTCGACCCCGCTTATTGGGAAAAAGGCTTCTTGATGTTTTGGAATGTCAAGAGAAGCGATTGGAATATAATGAAAATGATTTTGTCATGATTTATTATGAACGCTCCACACAAACTAATAGAAGAAATTGTTTGCATGGGCTTGCAATCGTTTTCAAAAAAAGTTTAGAAATCAATTTTGAAATTTATGTTTTACATTTGCTTATTAATATGTTTATAACTTTTATTTTTAACATGACCTATATATATAGTCATTTTGATAATTAGGACGCAATGGAGAAAAAAGATTCATGTAGTCGATCGCACGTACTGGGATAAAAGCTTTGTTTTTACAATAAGCCCAAGTCTTAAGATCATTTTTGATACATAAGCCCAAGACTTCCTAGGTCTACCTTTGCCTATCTTAACATAAGTTGAATTGAAAACATCTACTCTCCTAATTGGATCATCAGATGGTCGACGTTTAATGTTACCAAACCATCTAAGACGATTGTCTGTAATTTTGTCCTTCACTGAAGCTACACCAACCCTATCATGGAGATATTCATTTCGCATTTTGTCTCTAAGTGTAAAGCCACTCATCCACCTAATCATTCTCATCTCGACAACACTTAACTTATTATTATGCTTCTTTTTTAAAGGCCAACATTCAGTGTCATAGAGCATTGTCAATCTCACTACCATCTTATAAAATTTTCCTTTCAGTTTAAGCGGCACTTTTCTATCACACAAAAGACTCGAAGCATTCATCCACTTCAACCAACCAACTTGAATTCTACTATTAACATTCCCATCTATATCACTATTGCTTTGAACAACAGACCCGAGATATCTAAATCGTTCATAACTTTTAATAATTTGATCGCCCAAAGTTACACTTTTGTCACTAGAGCAGCTTCTACTAAAATTACATTCTATGTATTCAATTTTAGTTCTACTCAAATGAAGGCCTTTAAACTCCAATGTAGACCTTCATAATTCAAGTTTTTCCTGGGCTTTTTATCTCGTCTTATCCACGAGAAGGATGTCATCAACAAAAAACATACAACAAGGTTCATCCTCCTGTAAATGTCCAATAAGACCATCCATAACTAAAGCAAAAAGATATAGGCTTAGAGCTGATCCTTGATGTAATCCAAACATAAATAGGAAAATAATTGGTTAATCCTCCTTCAGTTCGAACACAAGTAACAACTCTAATATACATATCTTTAATGACTTGAGTATAAGTCACATCAACACCTTTCTTCTCAAGAACTCTCCAAAGGATCTCTTGGAACCTTATCATAAGCTTTTTCTAAATCAATAAAAATCAAATGTAGATGCTTATCTCTGAACTTCTCCATCAAACCTCTCAATAAATATATTGCTTCCATAGTAGACCTACCTGACATAAATCTAAATTGATTATGAGAAATCTTTTGTAATATGTCTTAATCTATGCTTAATTACGCTCTCTCATAATATGTCTTAATTTGCACACTCTTGTGTGTCCCCTTTATTCTTAAAAGTGGGGTGGGGACCAAAATACTCTTCCTCCACACCCCAGACATCTTTTTAGTTTTTAAAATAATATTAAAGAATTTAGTAAGCCAAGAAACTCTCACATCTCTTAAAAATTTTCACACTTCAATTGGGATATCATCAGGTTCTACAGACTTTCCACATTTAGTTTTCTTTAAAGTCTTCTCAACTTCTTTTTAATTAATGCTAGGGTAAAAATGAAACATTTTATTATTATTAATGATATTATGATCACTAAGGTTGATCGTATTTTCAGAAACTTCATTAAAAATTTATTAAAATAACTCACCCACCTATGTTGAATATCTTTTTCTTAGAAAAATATTTTTTGATTTTCATCTTTAATACACTTTACTTGAGTTAAATCTTTATTTTTCTTTTCTCTTTCTTTTTTAATTTTCATCTTTAATACACTTTACTTGAGTTAAATATTTACTTTTCTTTTCTCTTTGTTTGGACATCGATATATTTTTCACCATCTTTAATATCTAATATATTATAAAGATCACTAAAAGTAAAATTTTTAGCGTCACAAATTGTTCTTTTAGACTCCTTGCGGGTCGTTTGATATTTTTCTCAGTTCTGTAAGCTTTTACATTTAAATCAATTTTTATAACATACCTTCTTATATTTTATCTTTTCTTGCACATTATTGTTCCAACACCAATTATTTTTATTTATAGAAATTTTTTTTTGATTCATCAAATACATCTTTTGCTACTTGTTTAATAGTATTTGTTACTTTATCCCACATAACATTGCTTCTTCATGAACAGCCGAAATTTTGAAATGTTGAATTTTACTCATAAAAATAATTTTCTTTGTCTTTTAGGTTCCCCTATATAATTCTACGATGAATACTAGTATTGTTTATTTTATAACTTTTCATCTTAAAATCTAGAACTAATAATTAATATTAGGTACTTAAATCTTCACTTGAAATAACCTTACAATCTTTACAATCTCGATGATCTCTTCTTCTCATAAGAAAATAATTAATTTTTCTTTTATTAGATTCATTCTTATAAGTAATAAGATGTTTCTTTTTTCTTGAATAAAATATTAGTAATAACAAAATCATGCCCTAAAGCAAAATCTAAAATTGTTATACTTTCTTCATTAGTCACTCCAAAACCGTAGCTACTATGATATTTCTGAAATCTTCTACCACGCTGTCGATATCTCTATTTAAATTTCTTCCAATAAAAATTCTTTCTTCAAGAGATATCATTTGTATTAAATATTCTAAGTCATTTTAGAATTTCTTTAGACCCTATATCTAAACCTACTTGAGGAGCAGAAGCACTTACAATATTAAAAATCTTAGCATCAATAAAAACTTAAGGGCTATAATTATATCTCCAACTCTATTAATTTTTACAACATTAACTTTCAAACTTTTATCTATAATTACACCTACACCATTTCTAGTGCGACTCTTACCAAAATACCAAAGTTTAAAACCTAGTTATCAATCTCCTTAGCATTTTCTCTAACCCAATTAGTTTCTTGAATATATAAGATATTAATCTTTTTATGCATCATAATATCAACAAATTTCATTAATTTACCATTAAGAGTACCTATATTCCAAGATCCTATCTTAATATTAGTTTCATTAGTTTCATTGATTTTATGGACTAACTTCTTTACCCACATTCTTCCGTAATGTGGGAGCCCTTGCTTATTTGACTCTACACCAGGGCGCAGCTGTAGCGGCTCTTGCACACTTTTCATTGTTCAAGTCATACAGCGCGTCGCTTCTATAGGACGCCTTAACAGTTACACAATGTTTAAAAGGATTCATGTCATGATTTAATTTCGACAAGTTTTACACTGGCTGTCAACTAACTGACACAACCCTTCACTTTTCACATCCGGGCTTGGGACCGGCAATGACGGTGTTGAACTTACTACAACATGTTCTATTTTATCATTTTACCCTTATTGTCTCTTGTAGATTTGATTCATTTGAGCCATTTTGTTGAGGTGAGATGTGCCTTAAGGCACACGACGCATAGTTTGAGGCATATGCCTCATAAGAGAGGTCACTCATGGAAATTTTTTTTTAAGTGAATTGGGTATTTAAACTATTGTGGAGAACAATGTAATAATTTTTCAATCAATTATAAATTATGTAAGAAAGTGCAAATCTGTATTGGGAAGGAATTCATTTTCTTCTCTTAGAATATATTTTTTAATAGTGTTTCTTTTTATTTATATTTCATACTTTTTGTTTTTCTTTTTTGGAGGGATTTCTACTTTGTTTCTTTTTATTACTAATATATATATATATATATATATATNTCATGGAGGGCCCAAACATGGCACCCTGCTCACAACAAAACCACAAGGGGTTCCACAACTAGAAAATACTAAAAAATATATTAGAGACATAAAGAAAAAACCTAAAAATGTAGAAATACATAATATTAAATGGCTAGAGAGCAACCCAATTTGGTTTTGCCTCTGCCTCTGGTTCTAGGAAAGGAGCAAGCTAATAAGTTGGTAAGATGATTGTCATTGCCAGTAGTAACCAATATATCATCCAATATGCTTCCGAGCTGGAGTCGACCTCCATTCTTTTTCTTCCTCCTGGAATAGACCTGTCATTCCTCTTCCGAAGATTGGCTCAATTGATCTTGGTCTAAAGTGTGCTGGGGATGTGCAGATTGTTGGACATTAGAAACAACTACCTGTTGTATCAGTTGATCTGTTATTGGATTAAAGCACTCTCGTGTGTCTTGACATGTGAGTGAGTCTTCAATAACAATGAGTGGTATGAGCACAACTGGATCTGTAGCTGTAGTATGTTGTTCTTCTTCTGGAACTGCGATGTTGGGAAGAGGATCAGGTTGTATGTTCTCAACAGGGATAGTAGGTGGTTGTTCTTTAGCGATATTCGACTTTAGATGAGGATGCAAACGATAGCAAATAGTAGAGCTGTGGCCAAACTTACTACAATGAGAGCAATAAGGAGTATGTGGTCTCATTTCAACATTTTGCCAATACCCGTTGTGCATAGAGTCAATCCATATTTCATCCGGAGCTGGTTGAGTGATATCTCTCTCAACTAACACACAAGCCATGGATGATCTAGTGACAACAAGCGTAGGACTATCCATCTTAAGAGACTTATCGTAAGCAGATGTTAAAGAGTAGAGGATTTCCATGTTGAACATATGTAATTTTATCCCCGGAAACTTTATTCAAATAAGAATGATAGGGGGCTCCGCTTTTGGATCAAAACTGACAGTCCACTTCAGAATTTTCATAAAATGATCGTCAATCTTGATAGCTCTTCGAGAAAAAAATGCGAGTGTAATCGGTATCATGAGATAGCTGAATAAGTATATGTCTACCGTCAAGTAGTCCAATGTTTCAACTGCCTAATAGTTTCATAGTATCAAATTCTTTCCTAATGATCTCCAGTTTTGGGTGACCATAAAGGAATTTCCCCACTAGAGAGAAGCGCCAAGAGGACGCGAGAGTGCCGGTTTCAACCTTTGTGAGAATAAGTGCATGTTTCCCTTTTTTTCCCAAGTTTTTTAATAAATGTGTGATCACCTCCACCTTCAAGAGCCTCATAGAAAGTTTCTGGAACATGCAGGACTTACTGATAGCTAAACCAGACGCTAAACCGGGAGGAGGGGCACGAGCAGGAAAGTCGCTGGCAAGAGCATTTGCATAGGAACAGAGCGTCGAGACCATCTCCTCACAAGACGAGAGAAATAGTCCGGCGGGCAGGAAGAGCAGACAAGCGAACAAGGAACCTTCTGCCGGGCAGGAAGCGAGCAGAAGGCGTGCCCTTCTGCGAACAGGAAAGCATACAGAACCGCAGCTCGAGGAAACCGCGTCGAAGCCCTTCGTCGAAGACCGCAGAGGCCTTCGTCATCATCGTCGAGTGTGGTAAGTTCGAAACCGCAGCTCGAAATCTCGAAAAGGGACACCGTCGAAGGCCTTCGTCGAAGACGACGAACGCAGAGACCTTTGTCGTCATCGTGCGGGAAGTTCATCGAGCAGGGGAGAAAAGATTTACAATCGACTGAAGGAATCAAAACCATGGTTTCGCCTTCGGGAGAAACCCTAGGAGAGCGGGAAGGAATTACATATATATATATATATATAT
>JXCR01147796.1:12209-30914 GCA_002079205.1 Phalaenopsis hybrid cultivar
CAGATTTCTATATGATATCAGAGCTTTGAGAAACTTATTTCTTTCATGTTTGAGGTTGCGACCCTTTTACTCAACCTACTCCATTTCTTCTGAAATTTTTGAGGCATCCTCCATGTCTCAAGTGATGGTTCAATCCAGCGAAGCTCCGAACTAAGCTTCCTAGTCACCGTTAATGATGGCTGATCCATAGAAATCCTTAACGTTGTCATCAATGCTCTCGTATCCAGGAGTCGTCTCCTCTAATATGCACGAGTAGTTGCTTTGTCTACGGCTCATCGTCTAACTCTTCCTTATGTATGCTCAAGGTCATTGTTTCGTCTCTGACTCATTGTCCAGCCTTTTCGCTTTAGTTCATTGCTTCGTCTCCTCACGGATGGGATCACAGTGCTCGTCTTTCGACTCTTCTACTCGAACGAAACACTTCTTTCTGTCGTAACTTCTGCTCGAGCACAACAATTCATTCGTATACTTCGAGCATTTCGTAGAATTGTTTCTTTTTTTGCTTGCTACGGTTTGCTAAAGCCACGATCGATTTTGTCTTGCACTCGATTCGACTTTTGTAGCCACCTCACTAGTCGGCAACTCACAAATGCACGACTACCTATTGCCCTATTTCAAACTTGTGGAAATCGGGAGTTGTGTATCTCCCTCTAGTTTTTATTTGTCTGTTCAACTGAGTGATCAATCTAAGAGCATCCTTTATAGTTTCTATCTGCCCATTTAGTGGAGTAGTCGAATTAAGTGTTCTCTCGCTATCATTCGAGCAAAAGTCTTCTTGATTCAGGCTTCACAATCTTATCATGGCCAAGCACAGGTTCAATTAATATTTTCTTTTAGGAGAAGAAAAAATTTAGGTTGATATTTCTGGTAAGAGAAACTTGATTTATAGGAGGATTACAACAGATAGATACCAGTTTATATGGTGTTTGATAGTTTATTTGTATCATTTCTTTCAGATAGGGATACCTTGTTCAGTTATGATTTGAGACATGGTCTTTAAATTATTATTATTGTTCTTGTATGTTTTAAATTTTATTATATTTTGTGAATTAGTGACTTATTTATATATATTGGGTGTTTTTGAAATAATTTTTGTGGAAAGTAAAATAAAATGTTTATATCGTCCTACCCAGTTCCCGTCTAAATGTTCCAACATTGAAGCGGGCAGTTGAGGAAGAAATTTGGTCTCCAGAGGGGAATAACACATGAGCACTTATAGAGTTACATCATGGGAAAAAAATTGTTGGTTGTTAATTGATATTCATAGTCAAATATAAAGGTGAAAAAACCAAAAATTGTCCCGCGGCTATTAAGAAGTGTCCAATTTATTCACAGAGTTTTAGAATGTTCCAATTTATTTCCAGACTATTAAAAGTTGCTTCAATTTGGTGCTAAATCATATTTTGCGTTAACCTTAACGATGGTTTACATTAATGTGTGGTTTGTATGTAAATATATTTTTTATTTTTATCTAAAAAGTTATAATTTTTAATTTACATTAATAAATCTCTTCACAATGGTTATCACTTTTTTTCATATGAATTTATTTGTTGGATCATCGTTTGAATACACAAAATTATGTTTATATATATATATATATATATATATTCATCAAAATATTTGTGTAAGAATATAAGTGGTTTGCAATCAATCACATTCATTATGTTTTAAATTCAAAATAGATTCATTCATCAATTTTTTAAATTAACGTTAACTATTTTAGAACACATTTTCTAATTAATAATATTAAAATAAAAAATTCAATTGAAATCGGGTATTCATTTAATTTCTGATTGAATTCTTATGATATAATTTGTGATTATTTTAAATATTTTCATTTTAAAAAAAGTGTTGACTGTTGTGAAGAGATTTATTAATGCAAATTAAAAATTATAAATTTTCAATAAAAAATAAAAAAGTGGTTTATATACAAATCTCATAAATTTTGAATAATTACATAAAAAACGAAATGTCCTTTAACTCATGCTGGCCATCATTAAATTTATTCGAAAAGATTTATGAGCAATTTGGAGCAACTTTTAATACTGAGGGATTAAATTAGAGCATTCTAAAATTTTGGGATTAAATTGACCACTTCTTAATACTTGGGGGACTATTTTGGCCTTTTACTCTATACATAAGATGTAATTGTAGCGAGATTCAAACCCAGTCCAAGAGCTTTCCCAGTCTTACTAGATTGACTATCAAGAAACATTTACATTTGTTAATAACTTAATATTGTTCGGGTTTTACTTTCTCTTGCACTAAATCAAGATTGATCATTATACCAACTTGATGTAAAAAATGCTTTTTTAAATGATTGCCTTGATGAAGAAGTCTGCGTGACTACAACTCTGGGCATGAAAAATAGATCAAACAACAGATTGGTTTGCAAGTTGAAATTCTTGTATGACTTGAGGCAATCTCCTTATACTTGGTTTGATAGAATTGCTAAAATAGTGATTACAAATGGATATCATTACTGTCATGCTAATCATACACTGTTTTTTTAATTCAATCGTAGAAATGAAATTGCTATTCTCATAGTATATGTGGATGTTATTATCTTGATAGGTGATAATTCAGAGGATATTATCAGACTAAATGGATGGCTGCATTAGAATTTGAGATCAAAGATCTCAAGACTCTCTGATCATTCTATCAATGGAGGTGGCTCGGTCTAACGGGGGCATGTCATATCCCAAAAGTACACCTTTGACCTGTTATGTAAAACTGACATGCTTGGGTGCTATGTTGCAAGGGCAAGGACACATGAGCATAGACACGACGTACATGAGACACGTCCATTATTGAAAAAATTGGACATGGTCACAAGTCAGACATACTATTATAATAAATATTATATCTATATATATATATATATATATATATACTCATTATTTAAACATTAAACTTAAATGTCTTTGATTCAAGCACTAAAAAAATGTTAGTCTAAATTCTAAAAGTATTTTTGAATAAATTAATAATATTTAACATTAATTTTGATTACAATAATTAAACTTAAAAGTTTAAAATATTAAAATTCTAATTAAAATAATGTGATACAACAATAATTCATAATAAAATTAAAACACAATTAATCAAGGTGATAATTGAATATTTTATATTTTATAGTTGATAATTTAATAGAAATAATACAAATTAAGAGTAAGCAGATTATTTATCATCGATGTAACTACTCATACTTTTAATCTATATGGTAATATTTTGATTCTTCTCCAGTATTTTGCTTTAGTAGATACTTGTATAAATTTTGTTTTGACTTATATATTCTTTTCTTTTATAGGTCACATTGTTAGGAATGTTTATAGTTACTTAATATCATACATTAGTGTATGTTATATATAGTATACTGAATTGAATGCAAATAGCACATGAATGATATGTTTATATTGACTGTTTGTATATTCATGACTGACTATGATAGAGTCACCTCATTATGTTATTAGCGAGGAACACTAAGATACCCGTGCACGTAAATAGAAAAGAATATTGATATTAATACCCTAAATGGTAAAATTTTTAGACAGTGTTCTTGCGACGGTTATACAGACATAGAATGATATCGGTATAATATTAAAATAACATCTTAAATTTTATATTGATNAATGATAAATTTAATAATACTAACTTTTAAAAACTAAGTGCTTTTTTTACTTTACTTTTATTTTCTGTTTTAGCAGATATAATTTTTATATTTTTTTTATTTTTAATCTTTAAAATAAATTAAATTTTCTTTAAAATTAATCAAAATGTATAAAAATAAGCATATATTATTTTGTATTACATCAAGATTTAATTCATCTTAATTAATTATTCATTAAAAGAAAACAAATGAGCATTGGTTGCTTTGGTACCAAATTCTTATATATTTACATATCTAACATCTAAAATTTTTATTTTTCATTTGTACCACCCAAATCTTTCATATTACATCTAATATACCAATATTTTAAATTTTAAAAAGTGAAATGCAAATTTTCATTTTTATATAAGGTGATGTATAATATATAGGGGGAATGGTGTCGTCTTCTCCCGCTATCAGCTCTGCTAGGGTTTCGACTCATAGCAAACCCTAGCAACTGTTACGGCGATTCACATCATTTTCCTTTCCTCGCTGCGATTTCTCCGGCTTTGTCTTCTGTGTCTTCTCCGTCATCGTCGACTCGCGCTCTGTTTCGACTTCGACTGCTTCACATGTTCACGTCTGTCGATTTCGATGCCGACTGCTTCGCACGTCGCATATGCTTCTCACGCCAACCTCGTCACATTCATTGCTCGACGACGCCTCTGTCGTACTCCCCAATAGAAAGTTCCCCCGTACTCTTTTGTTTCGACGTTGCGCCTCTCCCTGCCCGATAGTTTCGTTTCGTCTCGCAGCAGGTGAACGCCAATTGATCTCCCTGCTCTGATTTCTCTTCCTTTTTCTTTGGTTGAACTAGAGAAAGCCTCCTTTGCCCACATGATGGGTAACCCTCAAGTGGAGTCCGCGGTTGTCTTTCCCTCAAGCTATAAGGATTGTCACGATGGTACAAGTGATTGCTCTTTTGTTAAGAAGGGAAACAGGAAAAATGGAAAAACAGCAATATTTTTCTATAACTTAGAAATTTCAACAATGACGGAGAAATTTAAGTTTGCTCTTATTGAAAAATTTTAGTGGGGGTACCCACCTATGGAAATTATCAGAAAGAGTATTGATGATCTTAAACTAGTAGACAAGTGGAAAGTAGGACTCATGGATGAGAGACATGTGTTGATTCAACTAACCGTGGCTGAAGACTACATCCGATTTTCTCCAAAAAAATCTTAATATCACAGGCAAATCAATGAAGTCACTCAAGTGGTCTCCTGATTTCGACCCAAATCATGAAACTTCCACTGTACCGGTATGGTTTAGTCTACCTGGTCTCAAGCTGCACTTTTTTCACCATCAGGTTCTCTACTCCATTGGGGTCATTCTTGGAAACTCTATGAAGCTAGATCTACTCACTTTCAATCTAACAAGACATTCTGTGACCAAAATACTTGTGGAAAGGGATATTACATTACTTGATATTACTGAAGTCTGGCTGGACACAACTTATAATGGATATTGACAACAAATCATCATGGAACACAAACCTTCATATTGTACCCATTGTAAGATGTTTGGGCATATCCTTGATAAATGCCACAAGCTCCATCCTAATTTGAAATCTAAAGTTCAAGTGGATAAGAATGGGTCTAACCCCACTGCTCTGGATATTTTAGTTCCATCTGAGGAGGATGCTATCAGACAGGAGGTGTTTGTTGCCCCTGTGGACCCCCTCCCCTCGACACTGCTGTTACTGTTACTGAAGGACTATTACCTTCAAACCTCATAGAAAACAATACTGAAGGAATATTACCTACAAAGGATAGTGTTCAGACTGATATTCAGGAGAACCTCACAGCTCCCCATCTTCAGGAAGTATCCAGTGTAGAGGCAACTCATACTTCACATATACTAGAACCTATTGTTGGTACTACGGTTGATAATCCTTCTACTACAGCTTTACCATCTCATCAGACTGACTCTTCGGATGAAGAATGACAGGTTTACACTTCTAAGAGAAAGAAGAAGAATGGAGATCTAGTCGAGTTCAAGTTTTATGGATGATACTTTGGTTACTTCGGTTAATGATACGCATCTTATTAATTTGTTAGCTGGATCACTTCCGAGAACGGCAGAGACATAACTAAATTGGGAGGATGATCCTTACTTTTTCAGCGTCCTGGTTTTTGGGCTTTTTGATCTTTATATGTACCCTTTTGACTTTTTTGTGTGTTGTACCGTGTGAGTTGGGTGTCTATTTTTGGGCCCACTCATACAACCTATTTATATCTTTTCTCTTTAATATATTGGCCCTTGGGCTTTTTTCAAAAAAAAAAAAAAAAATTAAGTGACATATATGTAAAAATTAAAATTTAGGTGTTAGATATGTAAATACATAAAAATTGATTGATATGTATTTAAATATTTCTTAATTTTTTTTTAAAAAATATATATTTTAATTATATTCATAAAAATATTTAAAAAAAATTTAATTCATTAATTTAAGTCACACATGTCTTGTGCGTGTCTCGTGTGTGTCCTCTTTTTTTTAATATTATTTTAACCTGACGCTTCTAGGTTGTGTTCGACAGGAAAAATTATTCCATACGGATCGGGCACCGCATGCAGCTTGCGTGCGGTGTCCGATCCGGACCGTAAATCACCTGATTTACGGTCCTGATGTATTTCGGTGGGCCCCACCTAAAATTTTTTACTTTTTTCTTAAAAAGACGGAAATAATTTTGGCCGTAGATCACCGTGATCTACGGCCAAGATCGAACACCGCATGCAGAGATGCATGCGGTGTCCGCACGCAATAATCCCTCGTTCGACAGACACTGCATGACTCCTTTAGTTAGAAGTATACTCGCACCATAGATTCAGTGTACATCTACTGACTCCCTGGATTTTAACAAAAGATTGAATTTAAACGAAGAAACTGTCCAATTGACGAAGAAAGATATTGATGACTTGGCAAATTACTTTTTTTATTACACGAGATCTGATTTTGCATATTCAGTCAGTGTAGTAACACTTGAATAATCCAAATGAGGATCATTTGAAGGTAGTGAACATAACCCTGAGATACTTGAAGATAGTCCTTAGATATAGTTATTTTTTAAAAGAACTTAGCACTATGGGATTGAAATTTACACAAATGCTAGTTGAGTAGGATGGGTAACTAATTGGAAATCAAACATTAGATATTGTCATATGTCTAGGAAAATCTTGTCATGTGGAGAAGGAAAAAACAAGCTATTGTCTCTCAGGGAAGTATTGAATCTGAATATCATGCTCTTGCATTAGGAATATTTGACAAAATATGGATTTATAAATTATTAAGGGAACTTAAGGTTGAGAAGAAAGACATAATTAAGATGTTCAGTGATAGCCAAACAATTATTAGTATAACTAAAAACATATACATTAAGGGCAACACAATACATCAAGATTTGCCTACACTTCTATCTCAGAAAATGTTAACAATGAAAATGTTGAGTTCAATTATGTGCCCACACATCAAATTACAAATATTCTCACCAAAGCACTATCAATTGTCAGTCATGATGAATTGAATTTCAAGTTGGATTTGTACATATATATATATATATATATATATANGTCATGATGAATTGAATTTCAAGCTGGATTTGCACATGTTTATATATATAACCCAACTTGAGGGGGTAGTGTAGGAAAGTACAAATCTGCATCAAGAAGAAATTTATTTCTCTAAGAATATATTTCACTAATGGTGTTTCCGTTTATTCATATTTCCTATTTTTCTATTCTTCTCTATTTGGAGGGATTCCTATTTTGTTTCTTTTCATTATTATTATCATATATAATACAGTGTAATGCATTAGAGTGCACTAGAAATAAATTTTTTGTCCAGAATTCTACAGATTATATGCCTTAAGGTTTTATTTTGTAATAAAAAAGACATATATATAACCTAGGAAAATAATAAAATCTTATTCCTAGACAATTTAAGTCAAAATAAATTTAAAATCATACTATTTCTTGACACATCAATTAATAAAGATGAATATGATAAGCAATCTTGTTGTCAATATTAAAATTTTGGATGGTCGCATGAGGCTGTGGTGGGAGGATGGAGTGTTATGGATGAGTTTATTGATTAGGCAAAATATATGGTTTTTGTTGGGTTTCACCTTTATCTGGTATGATTAATAAAGATGCATTTGATTTGTTGCACTCATTCACTTGCCTCTGTTGAGTGCTGGTAGAGAGTTAAAGTGTGGATATTGAAATAATTTAGCTACTGTGGCCCGAGCACTTTAAATTTAATGGCCAAGTTTGGTATTTGGGTCACTACTGTTCGAGTGGATATACCTCTTTTCATGAGCAAAAATTAAATCTAACTCGTTGCCAAATTTAGCAACAGGCAAAGAAGAACTCAAAACATTTGTATTCACAAATTTAACTAACATCGAACGTTACCAGACCAAAGATTGAAAATTGAATGTGATCCGTAATTTGCAAATATGACACTAACGCTATAAATGATTCCAAAAAAGAAATGCGCCAATCAGTTTGCTTGATGGCTGGTGCATGCATTCAATTCTTAATGCCAACTTTTAAAGAGACCTGCAGATTGACTATAATTGAATTTTCCCCTTAAATTCACATAATTTAGTCTGTATCCTCATTCATTTTTAATTCCTTGTCATTTTCATGTTCATATAGCATCAAGCCTTTTTGCAATTTTGCGCAGCTATACTGTATGAGGCCTGATTAGTTTACTGTTGTATGATGCGCCGGAAAATTGCAGGCACAAGTCAACCATGATCCTATTGATGAAAACAATGAAGTTAAAAGTGAGTTGGAGAATGTTGCTGATCAAAATATTAGTGCTCATCATGAAACTGAAAAACATTATAATCAGGGTACTGCTGCTCAAGATAGCCAGTCGGCAGTAGATCCCAACTGGTGGGAAGGTGAATCACAGTTCCTTTTGGATTCACAGCAGCTAGCTGCAGGCATTGCGATTTGTGATGAGTTCTTGCTGAGCCAGTCTTCTTGTGCTTCAGATGAGGAAAAAAATGGCAAACCGTCCTTGTCAGTTTATGCTCAAATTGGGGTTGAGGATTTGAAAAAGGACCTAGAAGAATGTCAGAAGCTCAGCTGTGATGCCAAATGCTCAAATATTGAACTTGATACACCTCCAGATATGAGACTCAGCCAAATCGTATGATTTTAGCTTGAAAAATTCCCCATACTTTTTCATTCATACTTTTTTTTTTTACTTAAATTCATGCTTTTGTGGCAGGAATTTGGTTCGCAAGATAGCTTCATGGCGTGGACAGGAAGCAAACTTGACTGAATTAATAGGTGTATCCACTGCTGCAATTAATTTAAATTATAATTCATAATGTTTTGCCAATGATGTTGTTCTAGTTTTTTTATGCTGCCATTGTTGGTAGAGCTCCTAGTTTTGTGTACACTAACATTGACTGGGATGAGTTTATATATTTCTCATCATGATCTGGTTATTTTGTTAGAACACTGCAGATGAATCTGTTAACTATGTTGCTAATGTTGTAGTATTGCATGATGTTTTGATCCGATTATAAAACTACTGTCATTTTAAATGAACTAGCATATTGTATGATGTTAAATTTTTGGAAGTGAGGGTCTACCATGGGTTAGAAAAGAGGGGTGGAGCAAGGGTTTAGTCTTAGGTTTTGGGTTAGGAATGAGAGGGATAATGTAAGAGTTTGGGTTCAGTTAGAGTTTAGTTGGGTTCGGGTAGGGGTTATGTTTGGCTAGTGATTGTATGTTGAGTACGTGGTGGTAGGTTTTTTATTGCAGGGGCTATCATAGACCTAAAAAAATTTCTATCTAATTGATCAGATATCACATTTGAAGAACAATATACTATCCTGAAGAATAGATACATCACCTTAGAATGAATCTAATCAATCAGATGATGAAAATTATTGTGATTTATGGATCCATATAACAAAGATTTTTCCTTAGTTCACAGGTGCAAGATAAGACTTATTTTATTCTGGGGTTTGGTATTGTTAACCTCACTTTTGTGAGGACTCACCCTATACTTTGCCCATGACCTTAGATCAGAACTATAACTTTTGGGACTCCATCAGGTAAGCCCAACCCCTCTAAACCTATGGTTAGCGTGGTTTAGGGTTTTGACTAAGTGAAGAGCTCAAATTGACCTCCATGGGCAAGGCATGGCCTGGGTTACCCAAGGAACCTATCCATAAGCCCTAGAGACCACCATAAATACCAAATTTATGTGAGGGGAAGGATCTACCCCATTTGATCCCTAGCCTCACTAGGAGTCTTCCTAACCCCACTAAACCCTAAAAACCAGACCAAAACCCTAAGGTGTCCTCTTGAACCCAAAATTTAGTGATACATTAGAGTCGTCAAAATAATTAGCTCTAACCCTAATTTGGACAAAAATTGACCAATTTATCATCTTATCCTTTCTCGTTGGACCTTTAACCATATGATCAACCCATGGATCAAAGGGTCAACCCCATACCCATATGGATCCACATGGTGAACTCTATAGCCATATGGTCAACTCAATCACTATAGGGTTAATTTCCATAAATTCCTTTTATTTTGTTAATTAATTAATTAATTAATTAATTAAAAAATGTCGTGATGAGCCTACTTCAAGGCCAACTCTAAATAAAAATTTCTAAACCAACCTATGGAGCCCAAGCCCAAATTCACCCATGGCCCATCCTTATTGAGTCATCCATGACCCATTAACACTGTACATGACATGAATAACTTATTAAAACCCAATGAAGCCTAAGTCATGATGAGGGGGAGGGCACATGTCATCCTACATGGCCTTCACCCTATATCCTCTTAGACCAAGCATGGATGGTCAAGCCGGGTAACTTCTGAACCCATTATCCACCTCAACACCAATCTAATGGGATCAAAGTCTTCTCCAAATCCTCTTCTTCACCATGTTCAACACCATGATGAGCACACCATAGGAAATGCAAAATTTGAGCATCCATAGCTGAAAACCATTCTCTGAGAGCCATTGAGATTCTCTGAGCAACCTCAAACCTTCTCCAATCATTGTTGTGCTCCTCCATGGCCTCCTATGGTTACTTAAGGAGCAAACCCAAGAGCATGAATACAAGACCAAAATTCCCATAGAGACCCTAAACTCTTTTTCTCCTAACAGCAAAGTTGCTCTCGATAACATAAGCAACTGATCCCTCATCTTTTCAACCTCTCAAATCCATTAGGAGTCCATAATTTTTCACCTCAAAACTAGGACAAATTTTAGGTTTGACATGAACTCCCTCAAAACTCAAATCCAAGCATCCTAAAAGCATCCTAGATGCTCTATGACACTCTTCTAATCAAAATCAAGCCTTCTCGCAGCCTCTAACCTATCCCAAGACCAAACCAAGCCAACATTTGGTCTAGATCATAGTAAGAGCCAATTTTAAACAAAATTGAGCTAAGAAGAAGCTTCATGGGGTCACAACAATCGTCTCTGTCAAACCCAATTGAAGCTACACCTCTTAGAACTAAGTATGGATCAAGAACCCTAAAATTTCCTTTGGGTTTGGTCTTTTGTGAAAGAAATCAATTCACCACGCTTGATCAATCGTATATGTCTCCCTCTTAGTTAGATGAAGCTTTATGATTAAACCTCATGAGATTTCATGGAGAATCAAGGGAGAAATTATGTTTTAATCACAGACAATGCTCATGTTCATCATCCTCTGGGGACGAAGAACGAATATCGTTTGTTTTCATGTATTAGAAACTGATGGCTATGATTAGCTCGTACATGATATTGCAAAGGAGGAGCTTCAAATCAGTGCCACCTCAAATAACAATGTGGAAAGGGCCTCCAATCAAATGGCGTTGTGCAAGCATTCAGAGCGTCCGAGGAATAACGCATCGTCATGTCGGATAAGTAGATAATTCAAGATTTCTGAATTAAATAAATACATAAAATCCTAATAGAATTAAAAAAATTATATCTTTGTGTAGAAAAACATGAAAAATAGAAATATCCCTAAACTTAGTAAATAGAGGGGAAAATAATAAATTTAAAATTAAAATTAATTAACTTATATTTAATTTTTAATTAATTAAATACTCTTGAGAGTATTTTAATTATTAAAAATTAATTATAAAGGGTAAAAATCAGAAATTTTGAGGGAAATTCCTCTCAGATCTTGGAAATATTTCTTGATATTTTCAGGTTCATAGAAAATACCTAACCCTAAAATGACAAATTATCTACCCAAAGTGAAATTAATTTGAAAAATAATTACAAAAATTAAAAAATATTAAAATTGCAAAAATAAAATGGAAATTAAGAAAACTTTTAGGGCAGTAAAATTAAACCATTAAGTAATATTTTCCACTCTTGAAAACCATAAAATGAAAAATTAGAAATACGAAGATTAAAATGTAAAAATAAAAAAATTTATTTTTGCCTAAATTGTTCCTTAAGCTAAATTAAAACATTAATCCAGAGGTCTTAGGGGCATCATATCGTGGTCATCCTCTTAACCATGAAAACACCCCTATGATCTAGGGTTTGGCTTAATTTGAGCTTGAATCTAGGTTAGGTTCAACCTCATTTAGACCTAACTTAAATGAACTCCCATTTGGACTCAACCCAATTGAAGTTAAGTCTGAACCCTAATCAAACTTGGCTTAGTTCATTTTGGTTAAACTTAACGTAACCCTAAATGTTGGGTCTAACTCATATTAGACCCAACCTAAACCATAAACCTAGGTTCAACTTAACTTGAACCTAACCCTAAATGTTGGGTATAACCCATATTAGACCCAACCTAAAATTTAAACCTAGTTTCAACCTAACTTGAAACTAACCCTAAATGTTGGGTCTAACACATGTTAAACCCAACCTAAATCATAAACCTAGGTTCAACCTAACTTAAACCTAACCCTAAATGTTGGGTATGATCCATATTAAACCTAAATCTTTGCTCAGCCTAAATTGAACCTAACCCTAAATGTTGGCTTTAACCCATATTAGACCCAACATAAACCCTAAACCTAGGTTCAACCTAACTTGAACCTACCCTTAAATATTGGGTCTAACCTATATTAGACTCAACCAAAACCCTAAACCTAGGTTCGACCTAACTTAAACCTAAATATTGGGTCTAACCTATATTAGATCAAACCTAAACCCTAAACCTAGGTTCAATCTAAGTTGAATCTAACCATAAATCATTGGTCTAACCCATATTAGACCTAACCTAAATCCAAAGCCTACCTTCAACTTAACTTGAACCTAACCCTAGGGTTTAACCCAAATTGAACCTAACCTTAGATTTAACTCAAACTGAATCTTACCCTAGGATTCAACCCATATTGAACCTAAGCCTAGGATTAACTAAAATTGAACCTAACCCTAAATTCTTTGGTTCAACCCAAATTAAACCTAACCCTAGCACCAACCCAAATTGGAGTTAACTCTAAACTCTTTAGGTTCAACCTGCTTTGAACCTAAACCCTAAGTCTAACTTATATGAGAATTGGTCAATCCTTTTAGGCGCAACCTACATTGAACCTAAATCATAAAATCTAATCCAGCTTATGATAGTTCAAATTGAACCATCAGGTCAAATCGACTTAACTCGGGTTGACCCATATCAACTGAACCACTGGGCCAACCTAACCTAACTCAAGTTAACCAAAATCAACTAAACAACTGGGTCAACTCGACCTAACTCGGGTTAACCCAATTAAGCTAAGCCACCCGGTCACCCGACCTAACTCGGGTTAACCCAAATCAACTAAACCACTGAGCCAACCAGACCTAACTCAGGTTAACCCAAATCAACTAAACCATTGGGCCAATCTAACCTATCTCAGCTTAACCCAAATCAACTAAACCATAGGGCCAACCTGATCTAACTCGGGTTAACCCAAATCAACTATACCTCTGGGCCAACGTGACCTAACTCGGGTTAACCCAATTCAACTGAATCACTAGGCTAACCTGACCTAACCCGTGTTAATCCAAATCAGCCAAATGTTTAGGTTAACTTGTCCTAAATGAAGTTAACTCAATTCAACCCAATTTGTGACTCACTCTCGAACTTTGGAATAACTTCAATTAAGGATCTATTCAAGTCTAATCCAACTTAAACTTGAGTAGTAATTTAAGTTTAATTTTTTTGGACTTTAAACATTTTTGATATAACTTTAACTTGAATTAATCCAGGAAGACTAATTTAAATCAACTAAGTCTAACCTAAGTTGATTCTTAGTTAATATGACTTGATGAATGCTGAACTTGATATTTTTACTGAGTTAGTCTAAGGTCAAGTACGTTTAGTTTAACCCTAATTAAACTGAGCCAACTTGTATTAATCCTATTGAACTTAAGACAAGGATTAATGATAATCAAAGGGACAACTAGCCAAATTCAAGTTAACTCAGATTACCTAGAGACTCACTTCAAATTAGTTCCATCTAACTTGAACTAATGCAAAATCAACCTAAATCTAGGTGACCAGAGGTTAAGTAGGGTTTGCCTTCTCATACGAGAACAAATCACACTTAGCCTTAGGAATAATTTGGGCCAAAAGTATCAAACCAACTTTAACAAAAAAGACATAAAATTAAAAGTTACTAAAACTTAAACTATAACAACAACAAAAAATCAACTTGGTTTGAGAAGGTAATTTGGAGGAGGCAACTAATGGTTGCTAACAAAATAACTTTTAGTCACTTGTGGCTAATCAAATTGCAAACTTTAATGAACTAGGATGAAGGAACCATGTGATCTTGATTAGGTCATCCCAAATAAAAATAAAATAAAAAATGACAAAATAAAATTACTTGGTTAATAATTCTCAAGCAACCTAAAATTTTCAATGCCTAATATCCAAAAATGACTTTAAAACTTAAATGAAACCTTAATGAATAAAAATCACCGAACACAACTTTAACCCAGCTTACCCAAGTTTAAAATAATCTTTTGGACGATGCAAATTATGGTTGCTGACAAGAATCTTTCGGTCAGAATATATGTAACCATATTTCAAACTAAGTAGATCAAGGTACTCGATGACCCAGAACGACGGAGCCATGGACATCTTGAACGGGTTGTCTAAATTTTAAAAATTAACAAACAAAATAAATAAATAAACTAAAATATAATTGTTCATTAACTTTGCCCTGCAGGAACGTTAAAGATAAAAAAAAGATGTTGTCCTAGATTTACTTTACATATTATTAGGGTGTGCTAACTTTTTTTTGCAGGGACAAACATTCAAAACCTAGAATGAAGGATGAACCTCAACTAAACAGAAACATATAGGATATTCTGGAATCTTTAGCACTATACTACCCTTAGGATGAGATGTTGAATTTTCTTTCCTTAACAACAACACTTAAAATTTTCAGGAATAAATGTCAATCTCAATCAAAAGTTTTCTTAAGTAGCTTTGACTACTTAAGATGTATTTAAGGATTTACCCTTATAGGAGAAGTTGAACCCCATAATAGGTAACATCACCTAAAATCTCTGGTTAAAGGGGTCTGTTTTTTATGAGGTTATTTTTATAGAAGTGTCTTCAAAGTTTCTTAAATCAACTATAATTTGGGCAAGCACTTTGGGGCCTTTTACATAAGATTTGCCTCATGAAAGTATTTTTTTCCCACATTCTTATTTTGTTTGATTCTTCTATTATTGTCCTCCTTTTTCCCCGAGATCTCACTTCTCAAGATCATTAACAGGATTTGAAGTAGAGAAGCATTGGGAGAGAAGGGCAATATAATGGAATTCAAATTGGCGACTTCATAACAAAAATAGCGACATCAAGCAAACAATAAAATAAACGTAGAGGGTGCTACTTCAAGCAAACAATAAAATAAACAAGAGTTTGGCGTCTCTGCTGTGGATTTTTTCTCTCCCCATCTTTGGTCACTACATTTATTTTTATGATCGTGGTAATATGCCTAAGGTAGGCTAAATTATCCTCTTTTTGTTGATATATTTTGCTCATTTCAGACTTGAGTAAGATATAATCATCATCCTTTTGATTCTAGAACCTTTCATAATGAACGTATCTTAGGTCATTTGTTCCTGGAGGTGATATCCTAATTATATATCTTGAAAGAAAAAATGAGGATGTCCTACCAATCTATCTAACATTTGCTCCAAAATGGGCAAGAGAAAATGATCCTTCCTAATAGCTTTATTCAACTTCCTTTTGTCAATACATATCCTCCATTATGTGACATTTCTGGTGGGCGTACGTTCATTCTTTTTATTCTCCACTATTGTCACTTCTCATTTCTTTGGAACACAATAGATTGGGCTTACCCAAAAACTATCAGATATAAGATAAATAATTCCTACATCTAGCCATTTCTAAATATCTTTTTTCTTACTACAACCTTTATAATTGGGCTAATCCTTCTTTATGGATCAACTTTTGATTCATGATTCTCTTCCATTTTAATTTTATGCATACATATGAAAGGGCAAATTATTTTTACATTTGATATGCTCCAACCAAAGGTTTTCCTAAAATTCCTTAATACTCTCATTAAATTTGCTTCTTTTAATTCACTTAAGTCAAAAGAATGATCACGTGCAAAGTTAATGATTCTCCTAAAAGTATACTTTACGGTGAGTAAGGAGAATCTTATGTTCTAATTCTAGAGCCACAATTATTCAAGGTACTAATGTTTTGGTATCAGTTTAAGTATCAATGGCTCAAAAATCAATCTAATCACTCTCAAAATTTCCTATAATAATAGATTTGATTCTTTTTTTATGATTTTCATAACTATCCTCAGTCAAATTTAGCTCTATTGAGTCCATCTCTAACATGTTTTTAAATTGAATTTTTATACATCCCTCCATCACATCTAATCTATGGCAAGTATAATCCTTAGAGTCTTTGGAAAAACTTTATTGATTTCAAATATATTAATATTAATATTTTGATCATTAATCAACATGGTAAGTTCCCCTTTTTGGACATCAATAATCGTCTAAAACTATAAAGTCCACTAGAAAAATAAATCTATCCACATTTTCTATCACTTCTATTATAATCATTTAGGATAATTCAATGAACAACCAGCTGAATGAATGGTTATAGTGGTGGTTGAAACCTCTTCTGATCATAATCTCCTAAAGATGGAAAGAGACGTCAGATTGATACAGGCTCCTAAGTCACATAGAGCTTTTTTAAAGAATTTCTCTTATGGTGTAGAGAATTGTGATGCTACTCATATCCTTATACTTTTATGAATGTTTTCTTTGTAGGATAGCTCTACACTCTTATGTTAATCTCAATATCTCATAATTATCTAGTTTTCATTTTTTATTAAGTATTTCCTTCATAAAATTTAACAAAAACAGACATTTATTCTAAAACTTCAACAAATGGGATGTTTATGGTTAACTTTTTAAACACCACGAAGAATCTAGAGAACATTGGTCCAACTTATGTTTTTGAAGCCTCTGAGAAAAAAGTATTGATGGTCTTTTTTGTTATTTCTTAGGAGGTGAGGATGTTTTTTCCTCAGTGTTGTGAAGGTTCTTCATTAAGTCCTTAGGCTCTGGCTCGTACTCTTATACTCTAAACTCCTCTGATTCCTTTTAACTTTTAATTGTAATGGCTATACATTGCTCCTTCTCTTTATCTTTTGGAATCACTTCAATGTTACTAGATAGTGTCCCTTAGATTATACTACTTAAAGAATTTGTTATCTATCTCAATTAATTTTTTATGTTTTTTTATCATATAGGCTTTGTGATTGATTCCTTATTTGTAACATAACATCTTCTAAAGACAAATTCTTCTCCTTAAGTTACGAATTAGATATGACTCCAAGTGGGTAAGTTACTTGAGTTTAAGATTTTTTCCCTAATTATTCAAGTTGCATAAGGAATTTGGTATGTTAGTGCCTTACAACTGATCTCATTCATTTTGATTATTATTCTAATTAAAATTTGGATGATTCCTCTATCATGTGTTATAAGTATTAGAATAGGGTTATTAAGGCTTTTGTTTATAACATTCAGGGACTCCACATGCATAACACTAAGATAGACCAATTGTTCATAAGCCTTCTCTTCAATTATTGGTGCTTCAGGTGCAGACTTTATGTATAGATTATCTAACATTTTGAATATTTTAGCTATGTAAGCAGTTGAAACTGATAAAACATCTTGTTCATAAATGTTGGTTGCTCTTTTAGGGTTCACTCTCTCAGAAGGCTAATAAAAAAATGTTGGTTATCTTCTCCCCAATCAATCATAGGCCTACTCATATGGTTTAGACATCAAATACCCCCTATTGTAGCATCCATAATTAACCTAGAAGATCTCATGAGCCCATTGTAATGAGTTTAGACAATTAGCCAATCAGTTAGGGTATGGTGTGGCCATTTTTTGTAAAAACTCCTTAAGTATTTTTTAAAGCTTCATATATCAACTCACCATCTAACTGGGTGAAAGAGATAATATCATTTTTATGTATGGTATTTTTAAAAGGTGAAAAGTTCTTAGCAAGGAATGTTTGGGCAAGATTAGTCCAAGTTGTGATAGACCCTGATACTAAAGAATTTAACCACATCTTATCATCATCTCCAAGAAAAAATGGAAACAACTTAAGCCTAACAATGTTTTCTACGACATCGTTATACCTAAAGGTCGCACACAACTCTAAGAACCTGGTTATTTGTAAGTTCGAATTTTAATTAAGGTTTTCTCCAAAATGATTATTTTGCATCATTTGAATAATGGTTGATTTGAGTTCAAAGGTATTGGCTTGAATGGTAGCTTTATTAATGCTCTACTGTTTTTCCTCTACCAAATAATTATCAAAGTCCATAAGGGGTTGTTTGGTTTGCTGAAAATGAAATGCATCATAAACAATTTATAGAGTACTATGATCACAATGTACTTGAAATATTTTAGATTTGTTAGGCTCTCTATTAAATAAACATAAGACTTTATATTTTTTTTTGTTTGGTTTGAATAGATTGAAAATAATATATTTCAAAAAAAAAAATTTTTGCCCGACGGTAGTGGAGGAGGGGGGGGGGGGGCTGTCTTTTAT
>JXCR01147796.1:30933-49437 GCA_002079205.1 Phalaenopsis hybrid cultivar
GGGGTTTAATAGGCTGTCGCTAGCGGTTGGTTGGTGGTTGCTGGGCTGCAAAGGGTGGCAGGTAGTGGCAGTATGTAACAGTTGGGTGCAAGCAATGGTGACATTAGGGCTGCCAAAAAAGCTCGTTGTTCGTGAATAGTTCGTGTTCAGTTCGTCAATGAGTTCGTGTTTGATTCATTCGATAAGTAAACGAGACGAACATGAACAAATTTTTTTCATTCGGTTAGTTAAACAAACCAAACACAAACAGTGATGCGTTTGTTCATGTTCGAATCATTATTGTTCTAAATATTAAATAATTTAAAATAATCATATATAAAAATTTTATGATATTTTTAAAAATTAATTTTTATAAATTATAATATATAACAAATTAATAATAATAATATATTAATATACTGTATTAGTAATATACTAATATAAATATTATATATTTAAATAATATAAGTTATATAATTAATATAATATCTTAAGAAACGAACATGAACAGTAATTTTGCGAACAATTTTAAACACGAGATTATTTCAAACAAACTAAATTTCAAACAAACCGAACACAAACATAAGCTCTGTTCGTTTGTGTTCGGTTCGTTTACACCCCTAGGTGACATGCTGCCAAAGGTGGGGCGGGTTGTGACTAATGATGGTTGAAGAAGGTGGCGAGCGACCAACAAATGGCAGAGGCAGCGATAACGATGGGGGAGGGGTGGCGGCCGGGATGGCGACTTGCGAATAATATTTTCTGTTTTAATTTATGGTGTAATTTAAATTTGGGCAAATTGGTTGAATTCTAAATTCGGCCAAAATGAACTACCTTGTAAACTTCAAATTACTCATACTTTACATTTTATTTATAATTAATCATACCGAACACATAATTTTCTCAATTCCATGCAATAAACTTATAGTACACCACAAATTCATTCAAACAAATTGCCCCTAAGTGGTCTATGTTAAACATTCTCTTCCAATTGGTTCACTATTTTTCTTAAAGTCATTGAGTTCTTTAGTTTGTTTAATGATTCTTTCAATTTTATGGTCAAACGATGCTATTTCAACATTTATAGTCCTACAAACACCTAAAACTAACTAGTGGCCCTAAATTAACAAATTATATAAATCACTCTAATCAAGAAATGAATAAAAATGCATGCAAAAAGGAAAAACAAAAAATAAATCACAATATTTTTTGAGTTTTTAAAATTGCAAAAATAACACAAATAATTTAAAGTGCATAATAAAGAAAGGAAAAAAATTAACACTATAGATTTAGGGGTGCTTCAAACGAATTTCTCCTAAATTGTTAACACACTAACATACGAACAAACACACAAATACAAACCTTGGGTTGCCTCCCAAGAAGCGCTTGATTTAACGTCGTAAGTCCGATGAATCCAAATTCTTACTCAAGTTGACTCAGTATTAGAACTTCATTATTCATAGGCCTCTTTCCACATATGTATGATTTAAGTCTTTCTCTGTTCACTTCAAACACTTTACAATTTTTAGGATCTTTAATAGTGATTGCACCAAATGGACACACTTTAATTGCAGTAAATTACGCTATCTACATGGACTTAAGTTTTCCAGAAAATAGTTCTACTCTTGTATTACATAGTAAAATCTCGTATCTAGGTTCAAATTCATTCCTATGAATCTTTTGATTATGCCAATTTTTCATCTTCTTTTCATAAAATTTTGCATTTTCATAAGATTCATGTCTAATCTCCTCCAGTTCATTTAAATGTAGCGATATCTTCTCACAAGCTTCTTTCAAGTTATAATTGAATTTCTTAATAGCCCAATAAGCCTTATGTTCTAATTCCACTGGCAAGTGACAAGCTTTTCAAAATATGAGCCTATAAGGAGACATTCTTATAAGGGTTTTGTAAGCAGTTCTACAGACCCATAGTGCATTATCAAGTTTAGTAGACCAATCTTTTCTATTAAGATTAACAGCCTTTTATTGAATTCTCTTAATTTCTCTATTAGAAACCTCTACTAAGCCACTAGTTTGAGGATGATCAGTTATGACTATTTTATGCTTAATTCCATATTTAGTTAATAATGTCTCAGTTTTTTATACTTGAAATGGTTTCCTCTGTCACTTATGATCACTTTAGGCATGCCAAATATACAAAAAATATTCTTATTTAAGAACTTGACTGCCCTTTCAGCCTCACAATTTAGAAGAGCTACCACCTCAATCCATTTTGAGGCATAGTCCACATCTATTAAAATATATAAGTTTCTAAACGATGGTTTAAATGGTTCCATAAAATCTAAAACTCATACATCAAAGATTTCAATTTCTAAAGTAAAGTTTAGGGGCATTTCATCTCTCCTAGATATGTGACATACTCTTTGGCATCTATCACAAGTTTTTACATAAATATTCATACCCCTAAACAGAGTAGGCCAATAAAATCCATATTTTAAAATCTTAAATGCAGTTTTATCAACACTAAAATGTCCCCTAAACTCATAATCATGACATTTTTGAATAATTTCCTGGGTTTCTTCTAAAGGTACACATTTTTAGATAACTTGATCCATATTTTTTTATATAAATAAGGGTCATCTTAAAAATAAGATTTCGCATCATGAATGAATTTTTTTTCCGTTGATGGTATTTTAATACATATGGTATAGTATCACTTACGATAAAATTCATTGTGTCAGCATACCACAAAACACACAAATCAGTAATAACCTATAATTGCTCGTTAGGAAAATTTTCATTAATTTCATCTTCAAAATTACAAGAATTTTCCTGTTCCAGTCTAGAAAAATGGTTAGCAATTTGATTATCCAATGCTTTCCTATCCACTACTTCAAAATTAAATTCTTGCATCAGAAGGATCCATCTAATTAATCTCGGTTTAGCATCATTCTTTAGCATAAGATATTTAATAGCAGAATGATCGGTAAGAATAATGCATTTAGTTTCAATGAGATAAGATCTAAATTTATCAAAATCTTATACTATTATCAATAATTTCTTCTCAATCGTAGTGTAATTAATTTGAGTTTCATTAAGAGTTTTACTGGCATAGTATATAACTTTAAAATTTTTATCATATCTTTGTCCTAACATTGCTCTAACAACATAATCACCGTATCACACATCAACTCAAACAATCTCCCCCAGTCAGGTGAGACTATAATAGGAGCGGTGATTAACTTTTCATTTAAAATATTGAAAACCTTTAGGCAATCTTGATTAAAGTTAAATAGAACATCTTTTCTTTAAAAAATGGCATAAAATGATTGGTGATTTTTGAAAAAATCTTTAATATATCTCATGTAAAATCTAGCATGTTCCAAAAAAACTTCTAACTCCCCTCACCGTGGTAGGAAGAGGTATTTTAGTAATTACTTGATTTTTTTGTTGAGTTTACTTCTATGTCATTTTTAGATATTTTATGTCCCAAAATAATTCCTCCTGCGATCATGAATAAACATTTTTCCCAATTGAGAACAAGATTAGTTTCTTCACAATTTTTTAACACCTTTATTAAATGGTCTAAACATGAATCAAATGAGGTTACAAACACTGAGAAATTATCCATAAAATTTTTTATCCCTTTCTTAATTAAGTCACAAAAAATAGACATCATGCACCTTTAAAACGTAGCAGGTGTGTTACATAATCGGAAGGGCATTCTTCTAAAATAAAAAGTCCTATAAGGACTCGTGAATGTAGTATTTTCTTGATCCTCAGTTTCTATCGATATTTGATGATATCCAAAATATCCATCTAAAAGGCAAAAGTATTGATGACCAAGTAATCTATCTAACATCTGGTCCAGAAAGGGTAAAGAAAAGTGATCTTTGCCAGTGGCTAAATTCAATTTTTTGTAATCAATAAAAACTTGCCACCTAGTAACTTGTCTGGTCGGAATTAATTCATTCAATTCATTTGAGCTAATGTCACTCCCCCTTTCTTAGGAACACAGTGCAAAGGACTAACCCAAGCACTGTTAGAAATGGGATATGGAATACATGCATCTAACCACATTAATATCCAATTTTTAACAACTTTTTTCATAAAAGGATTTAACCTTCTTTGAGGATCTGCCCTGGATTTATGATTATCTTTCATCAGGATCCTATGCATACAAAATGAAGTATTGATTTCTTAAATATCTGCTTAGGTCCATTCAAAAGCTTTCTCATAATTCCTCAAGATTTCTATTAATTTTTCGTCTTGTGATTGATTCAAATCTAAAGATATGATGATCGGTAATATATATGAATTTCCTAAATAAGCATACATTAAATATGTAGGAAGTACCTTCCTCTCAAGTTCAAGAAGTTTCTTAATAAAAGAAATGAGTGATTTGCTATTTTCTGTTATATCTAGAATTTTAAACATCTCCTGAACAAATTTTGAATCATCAGTAGGCATTTATCTCCAACTCATCTTGGAAATCCATGTCATTCTCATTATCCAACTCTTATTTTTTTTATTTAATTTTACAATTTTCTTTGTAATGGTTACTACTTAGATAATTAATTAAGTTCATCTGAAAACACTCATTTTCTTTTCCTTTAGCAGGATATTTCATAGATTTTTAAGACATTAAATGTAACTTCTAGATCAGTGACTCTCATAGTTAAGTCACATTTTTGCACATCTACCATAGTTTGTCCGGTGGCAAGAAAGGTCTCTCTAAATTAATTGGGATTTCTTTATCTTTCTTCATATCTGATAGGATGAAATCAACAAGGGAAAATAATTTATCCACTTTAACTAATACATCATCTATAACCTCTTTAGGATAAGTGATCGATCGATCAACTAACTGAAGAGTTATATTAGTTGAAGAAATCTCTCCTAAAACTAACATTCTGAAAGTAGATAACGAAATAAGGTTAATTCTTACTCCTAAATCGCATAAAGTTTTTCCAAAAACTTTTCTCCTATGGCACAAGGAATAGTAAAGCTCCCAAGATCTTTAAGTTTTTTATAAAGTTTTTTCTGAATTATAGCAATGCACTCCTCACTAAGTACAACAGTCTCATAATCTCCAAACTTTCTCTTCTTATTGAGGATGTCCTTCATAAACTTCTTACATAGCCGTACATTTGCTCCAAAGTTTCAGTGAAAGGAATATTAATGGTTAACTTCTTAATTATTTCTAGAAATTTTGAAAATTGTTGATCCAACATTTGCTGTCTAAGTCTTAAAGGAAATGGAGGTAGTGGTTTTTCTAAATTAATCTTAGTTGGAGAGGTTGGTTTTTACTTAGAAACATTTTCTTCAGATCTTTCAGTTTCCCAAGTCTCTCTTTCAACCTCAATCTCTCTTTGAAGTACATCCTCCATCTCTATTTCACTTGTTAGTTAGATAACATTAACTTGCTCTTTATTCTTATCTTTAAGGTTTATCTTAGTGTTACTAGGAAGTGTTCCTTATGGTATATTGCTAAGTGAGTTAGCAATTTGTCCCAGTTGATTCTCTATATTTCTTATTGTTGCACCACAACCTCTTATATAAACAACTTCTTCTCCTTAAATTATGGATTATTGTTAAATTCTGGTGGATAAGAAATTCTATAGTTGGTACTACTCTGGTTATTCTAGTTTCCTACATGATTTACTTAGTTATTTCCCTATTGTTAGTTTCCCCCACCAGAATTATGCTTCCAGTTAAATTTAGGATGGTTCTTCCAACCTGGGTTATATAAGTTAAAATAAGGATTCTTAAGTATAGTATTAATGACAATTAAGGTCTCTAAAGATGAAGTATTGGAATCAACCATCTATTTTAATGAATTTTCCTCAATTGCTAAAGAAATTTGAGATTGGTTCATTCGAAATTGATCTAGCTCCCTAGATATTGCTGCTGAGAAGTAAGGATTAATAACATATTGTATCATGAACACTAGCTATCTTTATATGATTTACCCTTTCAGAAGGTCATTGGAAAATATTTATAGTCATCTATTCAATTAAAGAGTAAGCTTCATTAAATGGATTCGACATGAGTGAACCACCACCAGCAGCATTAATGATAGATCTAAGTGATTCTACTAACCCATTGTAAATTATTTGAATGATTAATCAATCGGGCAAAACATGATGTGGACTCTTCCTAAGAGGTTCCTTAAATCTTTCCCATGCTACGTATATTGATTCACCTTCATACCGACAAAATGAAATAATATCATTTCTAAGTTTAGCAGTTTTTTATGGTGGAAAATACTTAGTTAGGAATTTCTGAGCTAAGTCAACCCAAGTCCTGATAGATCCAGGTGCTAATAAATTCAACCACATTTTAGCTTTATCCCTTAAGAAAAAAGGAAAAAGCTGAAGTCTAACAATGTCATTTAACACACCGCTATAATGAAATGTTGTGCATAGTTCTAGAAAACTTACTAAGTGTAAATTTGGATCCTCGGACGGAGTTCCCCCTAACCGGTTGTTCTGCACCATTTGGATAATAGCAGGGTTCAACTCAAATGTGTTAGCTTCTACAACAGAAGTTTGTATATTTAAGTGAATTTCATCTATCGTAGGTTTAGCTTAACCCCTTAATGGCCTATGCACATTATGATGTTCATTTTCAAGCCTTTGATTATCTAAGTTGTTATGTTCAATTTTTTCTATTTCTTCTACAAGTAGGTGAAGTCCTTTTTATTTTATAACCTTTTTAATTGTTTTTTATAATTCAAAATTTTAGGGTACAAGTCCTGAAGGTCCTGCGCAACGTACACAACTAAGAATTCAATAAGCAAATTACAAAAAAAACTCACAAGACAGACGCTCAAATATAATATATATATTTTTTTATTTTTTAATGTGTATTATTTAAACACACAAGCAAACTCTTACACAAAGAAAACTACAATATGATTTTCCAAATCTAAGTCTAATTAATTCAACTAAGATTTTCCTAAGTCAAATGAACCATCACACTTCTCCAGCAACGACACCAAGAACTTGACCGATCGTGTCAGATTCCTAAAGTTTTTGGATGAAATATTTTAAATCTAAAAAAAATATTATAAATTTTATAACATGATTTTTTCTACAATTTAGCACCACACACTAGATTTTTACGCAAGCATATGCATCGTTCAAGTAGTATCAGATTTTTTAGTCCAGAGTATCGATTCCAAAGGGAAGGCAAAAATACCCTCCCTTTGCAAAGAAGTAATTTGTGTACGAATGGAACACTTAGATTATAGATTGTAATTAGTGACAATTAGGAGCATTCCTCTTTTTTACTCTCTTTTTAGTGCATAAAGAAGTTTGGTTTAACTAAGTATTCCTACCTATCACCCTAGAATCCTCCAAGTTACCCCCATGAAAACCCATCTCCTTATCTATTTGCACTACCCTATGAACTATTTTTCCTTCACCCGATATCGCACTGTGATTTCTACTAGTTGTTAAAGCCATAACCCTCTTAGATCATTATGGATTTACAACATGTTTTAACATACCAATTAGCTCGATTGATAAGTAAATGAAGCATGAAGTAAAAATCATCACAATAATGAATAAAAACTTATTTTAAATGTATTCACATGTCCTACACATACTACTACTTCATCACAAGAGAAAAGTAAAAATGATCTACTCACAATGTATGAAGAAAACACAACAATCCATTATCTTATAATAAAGAAAATTCATACACGATGAGTTTACAATTAATAAAAGACAATATAGAATGAAACACTTGTTTTTTTTCCTAAGAAAGAAGTGAAAACTCATCCCCAAATGATCTACAAGTGTTCCTTGCACTGCTTACAACAATCCTTTACAATAACCTCTCAATTTTCTCTAAGAAAATGCAGAAAACTGCAAAATCTCACTTTAAACTCTACTTTCTTGCACACTTAGACTCTTTTTTTTTCACTTCACAAAATATCTTCCTCGTTGTTAGAACTGCTTCGCCCCGTTAACCTCCAAATTCATGCATAATTGCTACAGAAACCACCCAGGTTAGTTCTGACGCCTAGGCGCCACCTTTTCGGGTATGCATAGAAAAATAATTGGAGACTAGGCGCCAGTTGTAGCGTCATTTCTCCATGTTCTCTGTTTGTTGGACACTATCTGGCGCCTAGGTGGCAGCTTCCGATGCCTAGGCGCTAGCTTCCAGCTCCTAAATGCCAACCTTTTGTCGCTCCATTGCTTCATTTGCTTCTTTTCGATCTGTTTTCTCTTCAATTTGCTCTAAATCTCCTCTTTTATATCTGCAAACATGAAAATACATTTCTTTAAAGTGCAATTTCATAAAAAATATGCGCTAAATATAAAGGAAAATTAACATGCTACAACATATGTCAAATACTATACGATGGAATGTTTTTCTCGGTTGCAATAGACTTTTGAATGCAAATACAATCCCGAAAAAGAATTACCTAGATGACGTTTGATGACTCTTAGGCTCTTTGGCTTTGTTCTTCTTATGCTCTTTCATTTCCATCTTCTTAAGCTCTTCAGTTTCCATCTTCTTAGGCTTTTTCAACTCTATCTCCTCAGACTCTTTCAGCTCCATCTTCTTAGGTTCTTTGGTTTTCTTCTTCTCTTCCATTGTCATATATTAGTTTGCTTCAAAAGATCAAAAGAGCTACATGAGTTCACACCCTAAATCTTAAATTCTCACGCAAAGCTTGTATCGAAAAAACCTTAACATCACAAGACTTACATGGCAGTAAACAGTGACGTCACATATATCTCAACCAACGAACGACAGTGCGAACCCTAGCTACCAAAGTCACGCAATGGAAAACCCTAACAGATGACCAATGATGAAAATAGAGAGTGAAGAGCCGCACAACTGAGTTTTTTTTTTATGCAATGATCCTGACGTTATGACTTGGCACATTCTATTTTTGAAGCAACAGACTAGTTCGGGCGAGGCCGGGCATGAAAATAAATGATTTTTTCATCATTTTTTTTGGTGGGACCGCACCTTACCGTTGACAATATTTTATATATTTATGTATCTCGCACCTAAACTTTCATATTTACACATCTAGCACTTAAATCAATAATATCACATAAAAATAAACTATTAGATTTTTTTATTAGTGAAAAACACCTTTTCGTGCATAGATTTAAAACACCAAAAGGCTATGCATGTAAATAAGAAAGTTTAAGTGTAAGATATGTAAATAAACGTGTTATGTATGTAAATTTTGTCGATGGCCCCCTTGAGGATTAATCAATTCTAAAAAGGAGCTACCGACTTACCAAACACGCAACCAAGATGATAAATTCACCAGTGACCGATAGTGGCCCCCATTCACCAATCCCAAATCTGTAATCCCATGACTCGCCTCCTCCTCCTACCCCTCCTCCTCTGTCTCCTAGCCGCAGCCTCTGCCGTTGGCGAGGAGGATGGCCTGATCCGGCAGGTGGTAGACGGCGTCACCGCCTCCGACCATGTTGACAACGATCTAACGCTTAACGCGGAGGCTCACTTCTCCAGCTTCCTCCGAACCTACGGGAAGAACTACACCGACGCCGACGAGCATGTTCATCGATTCAAGATCTTTAAGGCTAATCTCCGGCGGGCGATGAGGCACCAGAAACTGGACCCTTCGGCTGTTCATGGAATAACGAAGTTCTCTGATCTGACGCCGGCGGAGTTCCGTCGGAAGTATCTTGGAGTCAGGCAGAACCGTCGCTTACTAGGGGGTATACATGAGGCTCCGATTTTACCGACGAATGATCTCCCTACTGATTTTGACTGGAGGGATCAAGGTGTCGTCACTGGCGTGAAGGATCAGGTTTTTGTTTTTGAATAAGCCTTTTGTCAGGGGTGATCTATATGTTTTGAAACTGAGTTTGATTATCACGAATGAATTTTTAGGGGTCTTGTGGCTCTTGCTGGTCGTTTAGTGCGGCAGCAGCTGTGGAAGGGGCGAATTTTCTGGCAACTGGAAAATTAATTAGCCTTAGCGAGCAGCAAATGGTTGACTGCGATCATATGGTTCGTGATTAAAAACTTACCCATTCCCCTTTTTCTGGGTATATTCTTTCCTTGCTGTTTGCATTTTGATTGAAAATTTCAGTCAGGAGCTTTTGATACAACATATGATCAAAAGTCAAAGCATTTGATTATAAATGTATGGAAATACGATTTTGTTTCGAACAAATAATTTGACTGTCATTTTTAGTTAAAAAAAGGGTGCGCCTTGCATTTCTACAAAATTATGTTAGATTATAAATTTGATCAAAAGTTATGCTCTTTTTCTCTTGTAATCATTTGTGTTGAAAGCTCCTGACTTGAATTGTTTACATAATTGCTTGTTTTCGAAGGTGGTGAACTGACGAAGATTTATTATTATACGGCTGATTGGAGTTCTCTCGGAATGAATCGGTTGATTTTTTGTTTCTCCTTCCCATAGGGTTATGTTTTCAGGTCATATTTATGTTGACTATCTTTTTGATGCGGTCATTCACCGGGTTTCATAGGGGTGGTTTGGTTGGCAACAAAAGGAGTGCATCGCATTTTTTTTGCAGGGTTTTTAATAATTTAAGCGATTGGTTAGAAGAAAAATGTATGCAATGTAAAATTCTAATTATTTGGAATTGAATCTCTAGTTTACTTTCAATATATTTGGAATTCGATGGATTTGGTTGAATTTCAAATCCAAGATTTTGTGTAACCTGCACTAACCTGCACCTGCCAGTCACAATCTCAACTATTGACCTCCCATAGTAGCCCTCGCCCGCTTATACCAACCCGACACCATCACCCTTAACAACTTAAATTTTTTTTTTTCCCTTCAAAACAAACAAAAAAAATATATTGTTCATGACACGGGGCTCATGGGAAGGCCGACCGGGCACAGGTTTAGCCCAGTTGGACCGGTCGGTTCCGTTGGAGGGGGGCCACACCGCCCCCGCTTCCTACTTCTTTTTCTTTCCTTTTCCTACCCTCGTTGTCTTTTTTTTTTTCTTTCCTTGCCTCCATAAATTTAATTTTATTGTCCTTCTAATTTTAAACCCCTTGCATTAAATCTGAATTATTATTTTATTTCCTTCCCTATTTTAAAAGTCTTGCTTAAATTTTGAAATATGATATTATTCATTTCATATTTTAATGTTTCCTAAAGTAGAGTCAAGTCTTTTATAAATAAGAGTTCTTGTGTCTAGGGTAAAGGGCCTATTTTATGAAATTCCAATTCGATTTTGTCTTAGTATTTTCCCTCTTGAGGGTTGTATCCGACGTCAAGGTGATGTCCGTTATCCAAAGTGGTGATCGTCTCTACGGGTACGGGTGGTGCTCCGTAGCTAGCTCAACCCCGCCAAGATATTTATCTCTCCGTCAATCTTTTTGGTTGTTGCCCTACTTCTTCCACAGCAGCCCCACCTCTCCGGCCTTCACTGAAGCCGCCAATCCGGCCTCTGATAATGTTTCTGCACCTCTTCAGCTGTGGTACCATGTTGTTATCATCACCCCCCTTGCTGCCACCACCCAGAACAACAAAGATCTACTGTTTTCTACAGTTCCAGCCGCCCCTATTGCCTTATCCTCCTTCCTTGCTGCCCTCACTATCCCAGCCCTCCACATTTGTTGTCAGCATGCAACAGATTTGTTTTGTTGTTTCCTTGCTGTCCAACAGCCCCAAACAGCAACAGATTGTTGTTTTGACTGCCGCCCTAAGCTGTCTTATTGTTCCAACGGCTGTCTATCCTTCATGCCACCTCCCTAAAGCCACAACCTTCTTTCCTCTGCCACCAACCGCCATCCAGCAGCCTCCGTACTCTTCGTTCTCCACGGACTTCTTTTATTATTTATGTTGTCATGTTTGTTTGCCTTCTATTTCCTGTTTTCCCATATCGTGTTCGTAATATATTTGGAATTCAGAAATAATTGTTGTGTTTCTGTTGTGGTTTAGTTTAAGTCCGGTATTAGTCTAGCGTTTATTTTATATAAAACCAAATAATAATAAAATATTTAAAATATAATACATCACTTTGGCACAACATTCCTTTTCCAGCAACCAAACAACTCAGTTTTTCTAGTTTGTGTTCATTTATTTGTGTGATGACGTTCTTCTTGTTGTGTGCGTAGAATTCTTTGCCAAAAAAATGGGTTGATGTCAGAAGTTTTCCTTAGTCTTCTTCTATATGCTACATGAATCTTTCATTCTAAGAAGGATTATGGTAAAGTCCTCTCTTTTTTTAACTTTCTGCGATGTTCTCTCTCCTTGGTAGTTACATCTTTAAATTATGAACTTCTTAAATAAGTATTGAACTTTTCACTATCAGTTATTACACTGATTTTGTTTTGTCAGCATGCAAACTTATGGAATCGTTGTCACCTGTTTTTGTAGTTTATTTTTTCTTAAATTACTTTTGAATCTTGGGTTGGTTATGAACTTGTTTAAAGATCATCGTCTCATCTTCTTCTTTTGGAATGAATATCCTGGTCTTCTTGTCTAATTAGGTGATGGATTTTCATTAGTCTTGCTCATACTAAATGTTGAAACACAGTTTCTCTCTAGTTTAATTGAAACCAACTCAAATTTTTGCCAAAATATTAAATTCTAACTCTAAGATCTCCCTCCAATCTTTCAGTTCAAAATCAAAATACAAAGAAAGCTAACTGTTGAGTGTTCTGGTAGTAAGTGTTCTTGTATTTCTATTAGAAAGAAAAATAATAAACTGCTAAACAATTCCTTAAACTTTTATGCAAATGCAAGTTTATTGGACAAACTCTATTTCTTTATAAGATTATGATCAATACTCATTTTATGTTTTTCTGTTATTGCCTTCCTGTTCTCTTTCATGCAAATGGGGCCATTTTGTTAATTTGGTGTAGTCTTTTGCATTTAATTTGAAAGCTTCATCCCTTCGATAAGATCTTAAACTCCAACTCTACATGGGTTTTCAGTTTCTGTGTTATCATGCATGTTGGTTGTTTTTTCCCCCTCTTTTTTTCCTTTTTGCGGGGATGGGTTTATAAGATTTGTACTCAAACTGTCTCGTGTAGAAGCCATCTGCTTATTGATTTTTCAAAACATGCAGTTGCTCCCGGCATCAGTAGTATCGGCTCCTATTCCTGCTGTACTATCTTGGTGTATTGCTTTACATTTTTATGTGCTAAATTAGATGCTATTGACATTTTTAAAAGTTCAAACTTTTCTGCTATTGTTTATGTTTTAAAATTTTTCAATTTCTAAAAGCAGAAATAAATAGAACTGGACTAAAACAAGATTATTTTGAGCACAACTTCTGGTTTTCAAAATTCAAGACCTCTATTGGGGTGTTTTCATTTATATTGATGCAATAATTTTACTTCTGTTTCATAAGTAGAACGTTCACAAAATCTTATAACAAAAAATAACTCGGTAATTATCTCACTGGAGTGTTTCAACTGCTGGAAAGTCTAGCCACTTAGCAGAAATAGCTAAATTAAAAACAGACTGAATGTTAGATGTTCAATATGATCCAAAGTTACCTTAAGTGCTTTTTGGTTAGTTTTATTTCATGAGTTCAGATCTACTTTTGATTACGTGTTTTTAAATGGATGGATAAAAACATAATTTTGGGTGTTAATGAATTTATTCACCTTTCAGAATTACTTTTTTGCTGTTTTTTTGTTAAAATGTTATTATGTAACTTTTGGTTCAATACATATTTATGTTTTGGCTTTTTTTTTTTACTCTTTTTAAAATGCCAATAGTATTAATTTATTCAGGCTTTGTGGGTCTTTAATTTGTAGTTGTCTTTGAAGGCTCATTTTTTTTGTAGGATCTTTTATCTTTACATTGCACGGGTTTGCATTTTCAGTATTATTGTTTATGCTGACCATCTAGTAGCAATTTTTTGGTAATAAATATGTAATATATCAACTCATGCTTATTCGATATAGAAATATATTTTTCAAACTTTATTGACTTTATAAATGTGTAAGATAGCTACTCCAGCTCACATTTATTTTTCAATATTAACCAATATTAAGCCAAGAAGCTCTTTGGGTTGGCTTTAGTTCATGAGCTTATATCTGCTTTAAAGATGATCGTTATTGTTGTCCATGTGCTTTAAGATTTTAAACTCAATTGTTGATTTTGTTGAAACATGATGGTTGTTCTCTTGACCCAGCTAATTTATTTTCTCTACTTTGTATCGATCCTTTACAGTGTGATGAGTCAGAACCAGATTCATGTGATTCAGGATGCAATGGTGGGTTGATGACCACTGCCTTTGAGTATTTGCTAAAGTCTGGTGGACTTGAGACTGAGAAAGACTACCCATATTCTGGAAATGATCGTGGAGGCTGCAAATTTAACAATGCCAAAATTACAGCTTCTATTTCTAATTACAGTGTTGTGTCTGTTGATGAAGATCAAATTGCGGCAAATCTTGTTAGCCATGGCCCTCTTGCAGGTTTGTATAAAGACTTAAACTAAGCAATGTTGTGATACTTGCTTTACAATTCATTTAGTTCATTACTAGGGTTGATAGTCATGTCTAAACATTAAAACTTACTCAAATTTTAACAAGCTCGAAATTGAAATCCATTTGCTCCAACTTGAAGCTGTCATTTTCGAATTTGTTCTATTCAACTTGAAGTTGACTGGATATATGATTTATACACATGAGCATGTGTTTTAGCACTCTGTGCGCTTAACTATACATATATTCATATTAAATAACCCATTATATATATATATATATATAACATACATGTATGCATGTATATTATATTTCATCATACAGCTTTAAAAAGATTGTTAACATATATATAGATTATAATCTTAATTGGCAAGTGAAACATACCTTTATCAAGTCATTTCTAAACTCTACTCAAATTTGATGAATTTCTACTGGACTTGAATCAACTCAAACTCCTAATATTCCATTTCTAGTTAAAGGTTGATTTGCATGAACTTATCTGCATATCACCCCTACCCATTAGATGGAAAAGTTGATTCATGGTTCCCTTGCTAAAACTTTCTCAATTAGAGTTATGTTTAGTAGTTATTTTAGTGCTTCATTTTATATATTCTACAAATGTGGCTAAACATTAAACTACTGCATTTATTTTTATTTGTATCGTGCAGTTGATATTATGCATTGCTGTCTGCCAATGTTAGTGTTGTGACTATAGTGGTTTTGCCACTCTTATTAATTGCTGCCTGAGTCAGTATGTTTTATGGTGCTAGCCTTTTGGGTTTAGAAAGTATATATTTTCTTAATAATTTAACACGTCATAGCGAACTTTAGATGGGTAATGCTTCCTTTGAATGAGTTCGTGAGCATGAATGGATGAAACGTGTAGTAAGAAGCCATTCATAAATGAGGCACTGCTAGCTGCTGAACACTTGCAAGTTTGAAAGATCAATTGAGTTCACCATTCAAAACTCATTTGAAGCAATCTATTCATACATATCTAAAATTGTATATATGATCTAGAAATAATTTCTTTTTTCAACATGGTTCATCAGATGCTATGATTTTAAGTGATAAGTTTTTAGTTTAAATTATTATGGATTGTAGCTGAAGCAGATGATAATAAAATAATAGTTGGTAAAACCGTTAGACATTAGTAAAGGTTAATGAAATTATCCTACTGAAAACCAACAATATATTTGTTACATCATCAATTAAATATTCTTGTTATAATTTTTTCTTTATTTATTTATTTTTTTCAAAATATAGCTCTTGCACTGCAAGAGCATGAGACTCTCTGCAGTATGTATAGCCCTCTTTTGACCTAAGCCAATATGAGGTTCTCTACTCTCCAGGGCTTTAAGAAGTTTTATTGAAGCTTATGGAAGATTATAAATTTTATATTTTGCTTATTGACTGTAGAGTTTTCTATGACTGTTGTAGAGGTAAATGGCTCTATTGTTGTAGGGAACTTTTATAAAAATGTAGATAGAGCTCGTCTCTAGCCTGTAAAAACGTGAAGACATCAGTACTCATTCAAAAGTCCTCATCAAATCCACAAATTAGAGAGATAATTGGGTTCACGTCTCTCCATCTCCTCTGTTCTCTTGAGAGCGTGAGAAGATTATCAAAAGAATGGAGAGTCCCAAGTTTGCACAAGTTTGGTAGTGCTAGATTTGAGAGCTCATTAGAGCCCTATGTGGCATAATGTTCTGTCAACGATCTTCATTCCACTCCAAATGCCTAAATTTTTCCATCTCCCTAACATTAATAGCTCAGAAGCTATAGTTTTCTCTCTCTCTCTCTCTCTCCCTCCCTCACTATATATATATATATATATATATAAAATTGTGCCGTCAATCGTGGCCTATTGGTAGAGCAGCATCTTTGAAGGTCGCAAGTACTCTTAGGTCACGGGTTCGAGTCCCCCTTTGGCCAGTTTGCTGATATTGAGGGCGATCATCGAAGAATTAGGCATATGAGGGTGGTTGGGGGCTCATATAAGAGCCTTTGGCCATTCTTCATATATATATATATATATATATTATTAATTTTTGTGCTGTTTCATGACACTAATCCGCTATCGTGAACCATTCAGTGGGCATCAACGCCGTCTTCATGCAAACATACATCCACGGCATTTCATGCCCCTACATATGCGGTAAGAATCAAAATCACGGTGTTCTTCTTGTGGGCTATGGATCTGCTGGCTACGCTCCAATCCGCTTCAAGGAAAAACCATATTGGATCATAAAGAACTCTTGGGGTGAGAACTGGGGCGATCATGGCTACTATAAAATCTGCAAAGGTCCCAACATTTGTGGTGTGGAATCCATGGTTTCAACTGTCACTGCCATCAGCACTGCTCATTAATCTTAGATTATCTTAACACAGATGTAAAATCTCGTATCTTCTTCTCTGTATAGCAAATTAATGATTATAGCTTTGATTGTTATCTGTGAATTACTGGATATGAAAAGTGCACTTTGGCTGTGCTGCTGCTGCAAGTTTATATTGTTGTTAATCTATATATGGATGCTTGAAATTGGTTTCTATCCAGGCTATATGTTGTGCTTATGGCTGAATGGCATGATATTGGATTTTAGATTTTGATCTGGCACTTCACTCTCAAGCAACATTAAATTGTCAGAATGTTTCCATGTTTTGTTTTTAACTGCAGCTGTATTTTATGTCGCTTGATCCAAATTATATGTGGGTGGGTTTGAACGTTGTTAGATTTAAATTATTGCATACGGACACCGCATGCATCTCTTCATGCGGTGTCCGATCCTGACCGTAGATCACGGTGATCTACGATCAGGATTATTTCAAGATTTTTTTTTAATTTAGGTGGGGCCCACCGAAATATATTATGACCGCAAATCACTTGATTTATGGTCCGGATCCGGTGTCCGATCTGTATGGAATAATTTTTTGCATTACAGATTCATTTATATGAAGCTTTCATATCAAAATAAATGTCATTTGTGGGCAAGATAGATTTGTAAAAATGAAATGTTTTCTTAAATGGGCAGTATAAATGGTTTCTGTTTTTATGAACTTTTATTATTAATTTTTTTATTATTAATTAATATTTTAATTAAAATTGATATATGTTATTATAATAGGATAAATTTTATAATAATTTTTTATTTAATTATTTATTGGAAATTTATGATTCTTACTATTCAAATAATTTTATGAAATTATTTTCTTCTGCAGCACAACATGTTATTGTGGAATCTAAGTCTCCCTGTCACTAGGATGAAATACTTTATTTTTGAGGGTGGCTAAATCCCTCAAATGTTTATCTTTTTTTATCAAGCATTGGGCAAAATTAGAGAAAGCCGTCTTAGATGGTTTGGTCACATTAAACGTTGACCATCTGTTGATCCGATTGGGAGAGCAGATGTTTTAGATTCGAATTTTGTTAAGAAAGACAGAGGTAGACCTAGGAAGGTTTGGACTTTTTGTATAAAAAATGATCTTAATTTACTAGAACTAAATGAAAATATGACACTAAATAGGACGCAATTGGAATTGATTCATGTAGCTGCCCACACGTAGTGGATTAAGACTTCATTGTTGTTGTCGTTGTTGTATTGGCAAAATATATACCGAGAGGGGCAATTTATTAAGTTCTCTAAAGTACAAAAAAAAATTATTAAATTTCGCTACTTATTAATAAATTCAAATTCGTTAATTGCGCACCCTCCAAATAACATTATTCCGACGGTGTTTGTTATCCTTGTTTGTTACCCTTATTAACTTGTCCTTGTTTTCTCTGCAAATAGACAAGTTTGAGTTATTCATATCAAGGCAATTGGCATTAGCTAGATTCTTTGAAAGAATTTGTCCTGTTTGTCTTAAATTTGGGGAGGATTTGATTTAAATTTGATTAAGATGTGTTTCAGGATTTTAAATTTATTTTGAGAGAAAAGGATAATAAAATATTGGATTGATTAATTTATACTAGAGGTGTAAGAGCCGAACACAAGCTGAGCATCATTTATATTTCGAGTTAAAAAAAAGTGTGCTCGTCTTCGGCTCGTTTGCTTAACGAGCCGAACANCTGTGATGTTTGTGATTAAATTTTGAGTTATCTTATATTTTGAATGTTGTGAGGTATTTTTGT
>JXCR01147796.1:53666-83526 GCA_002079205.1 Phalaenopsis hybrid cultivar
CCCTATAGGAACTCTCCTTGAGTTCCCTCATAATGATCTTACCTACTAAGTGCTAGAGGTTAGGACCAATATGTGGAACTTCAAATTGAGTAAAGAGAAGAATTTTTGAGTTTCTAATGGTGAGGGTACCTTTTCTAGTTTTCTAAGACTAGTCAGTAGGAAAGTCCTATGGCTACACCTAGACTACTAAAGAAATTTCTAGACCTCAACCAAAAGTGAGGTCAACACCTTCTTTAAGGATCTGCCCTGGATTTATGACTATCTTTCATCAGGATTCTATGCATACAAATTGAAGTATTGATTTCTTAAATATCTGCTTAGGTCCATCCAAAAGCTTTCTCATAATTCCTCAAGATTTTTATTAATTTTTCTTCTTGTGATTGATTCAAATCTAAGGATATGATGATTGGTAATATAGATGAGTTTCCTAAATAAGCATACATTAAATATGTAGGAAGTACCTTCCTCTCAAGTTTAGGAGGTTCCTTAATAGAATAAATGAGCAATTTACTATTTTCTATTATATCTAGAATTTTAAACCTCTCCCGAACAAATTTTGAATCATCAGTAGGCATTATCTCCAACTCGTCTTGGAAATCCATGTCATTCTCATTATCTAACTCTTGTTTTTCTGATTTAATTTTACAATTTTCTCTGGAATGGTTACTACTTAGATAATTAATTAAGTTCATCTTAAAACACTCATTTTCTTTTCTGTTAGCAGGATATTTCATAGATTTTAAGACATTAAATGTAACTTTTGGATCATTGACTCTCATAGTTAAGTCACATTTTTGCACATCTATCATAGCTCGTCCGGTGGCAAGAAAGGTCTCCCAAAATTAATTGGGATTTCTTTAATCTTTCTTCATATCTAATAGGATGAAATCAACAGGGAAAAATAATTTATCCACTTTAACTAATACATCATCTATAACCCCCTTAGGATAAGTGATCGATCGATCAACTAACTGAAAAGTTACAGTAGTTGAAGAAATCTCTCCTAAAACTAACATTCTGAAAGTAGATAACTAAATAAGGTTAATTCTTACTCCTAAATCGCATAAAGTTTTTCCAAAAAACTTTTCTCCTATGGCGCAAGGAAAAGTAAAGCTCCCAAGATCTTTAAGGTTTTTATATAGTTTTTTCTAAATCATAGCAATGCACTCCTCACTAAGTACAACAGTCTCATAATCTCTAAACTTTCTCTTCTTATTGAGGATGTCCTTCATAAAGTTTACATAGCTGGGCATTTGTTTCAAAGTTTCAGTGAAAAGAATATTAATGATCAACTTCTTAAATATTTCTAAAAATTTTGAAAATTTTTTATCTAACATTTGCTGTCTAAGTCTTAGAGAAAATAAAGGTAGTGATATTTCTACGTTAATCCTAATCAGAGAGGTTGGTTTTTAGTTATAAACATTTTCTTCATACCTTTCAATTTCCCAAGTCTCTCTTTCAACCTCAGTCTCTCTTTGAACTACATCCTCCATCTCTCTTCCACTTATTAGTTGGATAGCATTAAATTACTCTTTATTCTTATCTTTAGGGTTTATCTCAGTGTTACTAAGAAGCGTTCCTTAGGGTCTATTGTTGAGTGAGTTAGCACTTTGTCTTAGTTGATTCTCTATATTTCTTATTGTTGCACCACAACCTCATCTATAAACAACTTATTCTCCTTAAATTATGGATTATTGTTAAATTCTGCTGTATAAGAAGGTCTATAGTTGGTACTACTCTGGTTATTCCAGTTTCCTACATGATTTACTTAATTATTTCCCTATTGTTGGTTTTCTCCACCAGAATTATTATTCCATTTAAATTTAGGATAGTTCTTCCAACTTGGGTTATATAAGTTGAAACAAGGATTATTAAGTTTGTTATTAATTACAATTAAGGTCTCTAAAGATGAAGTATTGGAATCAACCATCTATTTTAATGAATTTTCCTCAATTGCTAAAGGAATTTGAGATTGGTTCATTCGAAATTGATCTAGCTTCCTATATATTGCTGCTGAGTAGTAAGAATTAATAACTTATTTGTATCATGAACACTAGCCATCTTTCTAGGATTTACCCTTTCAGAAGGTCATTGGAAAATATTTATAGCCATCTCTTCAATTAAAGAGTAAGCTTCATCAAATGGATTTGACATGAGTGAACTACCACCAGCAACATTAATGATAGATCTAAGTGATTATAATAACCCATTGTAAATTATTTGAATGATTAATCAATCAGACAAAGCATGATGTTGACACTTCCTAAGAAGTTCCTTAAATCTTTCCTATGCTTCGTATATTAATTCACTTTCATACTGACAAAATGAAGTAATATCATTTCTAAGTTTAGCAGTTTTTTTATGGTGAAAAATACTTTGTTAGAAATTTCTAAGCTAAGTCACCCCAAGTCCTAATAGATCCAGGTGTTAATGAATTCAATTACATTTTAGCTTTATCCCTTAATAAAAAAGGAAAAAGCTGAAGTCTAACAGCGTCATTTAACACACCTCTATAATGAAATGTTGCGCATAGTTCTAGAAAATTTACTAAGTGTAAATTTGGATCCTCGGATGGAGTTCCCCCAAATGTGTTAGCTTCTACAACAGGAGTTTTTATATTTAAGTGAATTTCATCTGTCGTAGGTTTAGCCTAATCCCTTAATGGCCTATGCACGTTATGATGTTCATTTCTCAGCCTTTGATTATCTAAGTTGTTTTGTTCAATTTTTCCTATTTCTTATACAAATTGGTGAAGTCCTTATTTTCTAATCTTTTTAATAGTTCTTTCTAATTCAAAATTACATTGTACAAGTCCTGAAGGTTCTACACTGCGCGTACACAACTAAGAATTCAATAAGCAAATTACAAAAAACTCACAAGACAGACACTCAAATATAATAATTTTTTTTTAATTTTTTAATGTGTATTATTTAAACACACAAGCAAACTCTTACATAAAGAAAACTACAATGTGATTTTCCAAATCTAAGTCTAATTAATTCAACTAAGATTTTCCTAAGTCAAATTAACCATCGTACTTCCCCAACAGCAGCACCAAGAACTTGATCGATCATGCTAAATTCCGAAAGTTTTTGGATGAAATATTTTAAATCTAAAATATGCATTATAAATTTTATAACATGATTTTTTATACAACTTAGAATCACACACTATGTATTTTACGCAAGCGTACACATCGTTCAAGTAGTATCAGATTTTTGAGTCCAGAGTATTGATTCCAAAGGGAAGGCAAAAATACCCTCCCTTTGCAATGAAGTGATTTGTGTGGGAATGGAATACTTAGATTATAGATTGTAATTAGTGACAATTAGGAGCATTCCTCTTTTTTACTCTCTTTCTAGTGCATAAAGAAGTTTGGTTTAACTATATAAGTGTTTCTGCCTATCACCCTAGAATCCTCCAAGTTACCCTCATCGAAACCTATCTCCTTATCTATTTGCACTGTTCTATGAACTACTTTTTTTCACCCAATAGTGCTCTGTGATTTCTACTAGTTGTTAAAGCCATAACCCTCTCCGATCATTATGGATTTACAACATGTTTTAACATACAAATTATCCAGATTGATAAGTAAATGAAGCATGAAGTAAAAATCATCACAATAATGAATAAAACTTATTCTAAATGTATCCACATGTCTTACACATACCACTACTTCATCACAAGAGAGGTAAAAATGATCTACTCACAATGTATGAAGAAAACACAATAATTATTATCTTATAATAAAGGGAATTCATACACAATGAGTTTACAATTAATATAAGACAATATAGAAAGAAACACTTATCTTTTTTTCTAAGAAAGAAGTGAAAACTCATCCCCAAATGATCTACAAGTGTTCCTTGCACTGCTTACAACAATCCTTTACAATAACCTCTCAATTCTCTCTAAGAAAATGCAGAAAAATGCAAAACCTTACTTTAAACTCTACTTTCTTGCACACTTGCTCTTTTTTTAAATTCACAAAAAATCTTCCTCACTGTTAGAACTGCTTCGCCCCGTTAACCTCCAAATTCATTCATAATTGTTGTAGAAACCACCCAGGTTAGTTCTGACACCTAGGCGCCACCTTCTCGGGTAGGCAAGGAAAAATAATTGGAGACTAGGCGCCAGTTGCAGCGCCATTTCTCCATGTTCTATGTTTGTTGGACACTATCTGGCGCCTAGGCGCCAGCTTCCGATGCCTAAGCGCCAACCTGTTGTCGTCCTAAGCGCCAACCTGTTGTTGCTCCATTGCTTCATTTGCTTCTTTCGATATGTTTTCTCTTCAATTTGCTCTAAATATTCTATCTTTTATACTTACAAACATGAAAATACATTCCTTTAAAGTGCAATTTCATCAAAAATATGCATTAAATATAAAGAAAATTAACATGCCAAGATATGTCAAATACTATACGATGAAATGTTTTTCTCGGTTGCAATAAACTTTTGAATGCATATACGATCACAAAAAAGAATTACCTAGATGACGTTTGATGACTCTTAAGCTCTTTGACTTCGTTCTTCTTACGCTATTTCGTTTCCATCTTCTTAAGCTCTTCGGTTTCTATTTTCTTAGGCTCTTCCAACTCTATCTCCTCAGACTCTTTCAACTCCATCTTCTTAGGTTTTTTGGTTTTCTTCTTCTCTTCCATTGTCATATATTAGTTTGCTTCAAAAGATGAAAAGAACTACATGAGTTCGCACCCTAAATCTTAAATTCTCACGCAAAGCTTGTATCGGAAAAACCTTAACATCACAAGACTTACATGGCAGTAAAGAGTGACTTCGCATATATCTCAACCAACGAACGACAGTGCGAACCCTAGCTATCAGAGTCACACAATGGAAAGCCCTAACAGATGGCGAATGATGAAAATAGAGAGTGAAGAGCCGCACAACTGGGTTTTTTTTCGATGCAATGATCCTGACGTTATGACTTGGCACATTCTATTTTTGAAGCAACGAGCTAGTTCGGGCAGGGCCGAGCATGAACATAAATGGTTTTTTCATCATTTTTTTCAGTGGAACCGCACCTTACAGTTGACAATATTTTATGTATTTATGTATCTCGCACATAAACTTTCATATTTACACATCTAGCTCTTAAATCAATAATATCACATAAAAAATAAACTATTGACAAACATCTTTTCGTGCATAGATTTAAAACAGCAAAGGCTATGCATGTAAATAAGAAAGTTTAAGTGTGAGATATGTAAATAAATGAGACCTGTGTGCTATAAATTTCCCTCGTATTAGTGTCAATGGTCCCTTGAGGATTAATCAATTCTAAAAAGGAGCTACCGACCTACCAAGCACGCTACCAAGATGATAAATTCATCAGTGACCGAGACTGCCGTCCATTCCCCAATCCCAAATCTATAATCCCATGACTCGCCTCCTCCTCCTCCTCCCCCTCCTCCTCCTCTGTCTCCTAGCCGCAGCATCTGCCGTTGGCGAGGAGGATGGCCTGATCCGGCAGGTGACAGACGGCGTCACCGCCTCCGACGATGTTGACAACGATCTAACGCTTAACGCGGAGACTCACTTCTCCAGCTTCCTCCGAACCTACGGGAAGAACTACACCGACGCCGACGAGCATGTTCATCGATTCAAGATCTTTAAGGCTAATCTCCGGCGGGCGATGAGGCACCAGAAACTGGACCCTTCGGCTGTTCATGGAATAACGAAGTTCTCTGATCTCACGCCGGCGGAGTTCCGTCGGAAGTATCTTGGAGTCAGGCAGAACCGTCGCTTACTAGGGAGTATACATGAGGCTCCGATATTACCGACGAATGATCTCCCTACTGATTTTGACTGGAGGGATCAAGGTGCCGTCACTGGCGTGAAGGATCAGGTTTTTGTTTTTGAATCAGCCTTTTGTCAGGGGTGATCTATATGTTTTGAAACTGAGTTTGATTATCACGAATGAATTTTTAGGGGTCTTGTGGCTCTTGCTGGTCGTTTAGTGCGGCAGCAGCTGTGGAAGGGGCGAATTTTCTGGCAACTGGAAAATTAATTAGCCTTAGCGAGCAGCAAATGGTTGACTGCGATCATATGGTTCGTGATTAAAAACTTACCCATTCCCCTTTTTCTGGGTATATTCTTTCCTTGCTGTTTGCATTTTGATTGAAAATTTCAGTCAGGAGCTTTTGATACAACATATGATCAAAAGTCAAAGCATTTGATTATAAATGTATGGAAATACGATTTTGTTTCGAACAAATAATTTGACTGTCATTTTTAGTTAAAAAAAGGGTGCGCCTTGCATTTCTACAAAATATGTTATATTATAAATTTGATCAAAAGTTATGCTCTTTTTTTCTTTTAATCATTTGTGTTGAAAGCTCCTGACTTGTATTGTTTACATAATTGCTTGTTTTCGAAGGTGGTGAACTGACGAAGATTTATTGTTATACGGCTGATTGGAATTCTCTCGGAATGAATCGGTTGATTTTTTGTTTCTCCTTCCCATAGGGTTATGTTTTCAGGTCATATTTATGTTGACTATCTTTTTGATGCGGTCATTTACCGGGTTTCATAGGGGTGGTTTTGTTGGCAACAAAAGGAGTGCATTGCATTTTTTTTTTGCAGGGTTTTTAATAATTTAAGCGTTTGGTTAGAAGAAAAATGTATGCAATGTAAAATTCTAATGATTTGGAATTCAATCTCTAGTTTACTTTCAATATATTTGGAATTCGATGGATTTGGTTGAATTCCAAATACAACGTTTTGTGTAACCTGCACTAACCTGCACCTGCCAGTCACAATCTCCACTATTGACCTCCCATAGTAGCCCTCGCCCGCTTACACCAACCTTTCGTCGTCTTCGCCTCCACTGCCTGTTGTTCCCCCACCCCCGCTTGACACCATCACCCTTAACAACTTAAATTTTTTTTCCCCTTCAAAACAGACAAGAAAATATATTGTTCATGATATGGGGCTCATGGGAAGGCTGACCGGGCACAGGTTTAGCCCAGTTGGACCGGTCGGTTCCCAATGGAGGGGGGCCACACCGCCCCCACTTCCTACTTCTTTTTCTTTCCTTTTCCTACCCTCCTTTTCTTTCTTTTTTTCTCTTTCCTTGCCTCCATAAGCCTTTCTGTAAAAACCAAAATTTGATTTTATTCTCCTTCTAATTTTAAACCCCTTGCATTAAATCTGAATTATTATCTTATTTCCTTCCCTATTTTAAAAGTCTTGCCTAAATTCTGAAATATGATATTATTCATTTCATATTTTAATGTTTCCTAAAGTAGAGTCAAGTCTTTTATAAATAAGAGTTCTTGTGTCTAGGGTAAAGGGCCTATTTTATGAAATTCCAATTCAGTTTTTTCGTAGTATTTTCCCTCTTGAGGGTTGTATCCGACGCCAAGGTAGTGTTCCGGATGTCCGTTGTCCAAAGTGGTGATCGTCTCGACGGGTCCGGGTGGTGCTCCGTATCTAGCTCAACCCCGCCGAGATATTTATCTCCCCATCAATCTTTTCGGTTGTTGCCCTACTTCTTCCACAGCAGCCCCACCTCTCCGGCCTTCACTGCAGCCGCCAATCCGGCCTCTGATAATGCTCCTACACCTTTTCAGCTGCAGTACGATGTTGTTATCATTGCCCCCCTTTGCTGCCACCGCCCAGAACAGCAAAGATCTATTGTTTTCTACGGTTCTAGCCGCCCCTATTGCCTTATCCTCCTTCCTTGCTACCCTCACTGTCCCAGCCCTCCAACTTCGTTGTTGCAGCATACAACACATTCGTTTTGTTGTTTGCTTGATGTCCAACACCCCAAACAGCAGCGGACTGCTGTTTTGATTGCCGCCCTAAGTTGTCTTATTGTTCCAACGGCTGTCTATCCTTCATGCCACCTCCCTAAAGCCACAACCTTCTTTCCTCTGCCACCAACCGCCGTCCAGCAGCCTCCGTCCTCGTCTCCACGGACTTCTTTTATTATTTATGTTGTCATGTTTGTTTGCCTTCTATTTCCTGTTTTCCCATATCGTCTTGGTAATATATTTGGAATTCAGAAATAATTGTTGTGTTTCCGTTGTAGTTTAGTTTAACTCCGGTATTAGTCTAGCGTTTATTTTATTTAAAACCAAATAATAATAAAATATTTAAAATATAATACATCACTTTGGCACAACATTCCTTTTCCAGCAACCAAACAACTCAGTTTTTCTAGTTTGTGGTCATTTATTTGTGTGATGACATTATTCTTCTTGTTGTGTGCGTAGAATTCCTTGCCAAAAAAATGGGTTCATGTCAGGAGATTTCCTTAGTCTTCTTCTATATGCTACATGAATCTTTCATTCTAAGAAGGATTATGATAAAGTGTTCTCTCTTTTTTTCACTTTCTGCGATGTTCTCTCTCCTTGGTAATTACATCTTTAAATTATGAACTTTTTAAATAAGTATTGAACTTTTCACTATCAGTTATTACACTGATTTTGTTTTGTCAGCATGCAAACTTATGGAAACGTTGTTACCTGTTTTTGTAGTTTCTTTTTTTTAGACTTGAATCTTGGGTTGGTTATGAACTTGTTCAAAGATCATTGTCTCATTCTCTTCTTTTGGAATGAATATCCTGGTCTTCTTGTCTAATTAGGTGATGAATTTTCATTAGTCTTGCTCATACTAAATGTTGAAACAAAGTATCTCTCTAGTTTAATTGAAACCAACTCAAATTTTTGCCAAAATATTATATTCTAACTCTAAGATCTCCCTCCAATCTTTCAGTTCAAAATCAAAATACAAAGAAAATAAACTGTGAGTGTTCTGGTAGTAAGTATTCTTGCATTTCTCTTAGAAAGTAAAATAATGAACCGCTAAACAATTCCTTAAACTTTTATGCAAACGCAAGTTTATGAGACAAACTCTATTTCTTTATAAGAAATTGATTTTATGATCAATACTCATTTTATGTTTTTCTGTTATTGCCTTCCTGTTCCCTTTCATGCAAATGGTGCCATTTTGTTAATTTGGTGTTGTCTTTTGCATTTAATTTGAAAGCTTCGTCCCTTTGTTAAGATCTTAAACTCCAACTCTACATGGGTTTTCAGTTTCTGTCCTATCATGCATGTGTTTTCCTTTTTGCGGGGATGGGTTTATAAGATTTGTACTCAAACTGTCTCGTGTAGAAGCCATCTGCTTATTNAGTCTTTTGCATTTAATTTGAAAGCTTCGTCCCTTCGTTAAGATCTTAAACTCTAACTCTACATGGGTTTTCAGTTTCTGTGCTATCATGCATGCTGGTTGTTTTTTCCCCCCTTTTTTTCCTTTTTGCGGGGATGGGCTTATAAGATTTGTACTCAAACTGTCTCGTGTAGAAGCCATCTGCTTATTGATTTTTCAAAACATGCAGTTGCTCCCGGCATCAGTAGTATTGGCTCCTCTTCCTGCTGTACTATATTGGGGTGTTGCTTTACATCTTTATGTGCTAAAATAGATGCTATTGACATTTTTAAATGTTTAAACTTTTCTGCTATTGTTTTTGGTTTAAAATTTTTCAATTTCTAAAAGCAGAAATAAATGGAACTGGACTAAAAAAAGATTATTTTGAGCACAACTTCTGGTTTTCAAAATTCAAGACCTCTATTGGGGTGTTTTCATTTATATTGANACTCCTGCTGTACTATCTTGGACTGTTGCTTTACATCTTTATGTGCTAAATTAGATGCTATTGACATTTTTAAATGTTTAAACTTTTCTGCTATTGTTTATGGTTTAAAATTTTTCAATTTCTAAAAGCAGAAATAAATGGAACTGGACGAAAAAAAGATTATTTTGAGCACAACTTCTGGTTTTCAAAATTCAAGACCTCTATTGTGGTGTTTTCATTTATATTGATGCTATAATTTTACTTCTGTTTCATGAGTAGAACATTCACAAAATCTTATAACAAAAAATAACTCAGTAATTATCTCACTGGAGTGTTTCAACTGTCTNATTCACAAAATCTTATAACAAAAAATAACTCAGTAATTATCTCACTGGAGTGTTTCAACTGTCTGGAAAGTCTAGCGACTTAGCAGAAATAGCTAAATTAAAAACAGACTGAATGTTAGATGTTCAATATGATCCAAAGTTACCTTAAGTGCTTTTTGGTTAGTTTTATTTCATGAGTTCAGATCTACTTTTGATTACATGTTTTATGCAACCCCTGTGCTAATAATTGTTTTCCTTAAATGGATGGATAAAAGCATAATTTTGGGTGTTAATGAATTTATTCAACTTTCNGCCTTAAGTGCTTTTTGGTTAGTTTTATTTCATGAGTTCAGATCTAATTTTGATTACATGTTTTATGCAACCCCTGCGCTAATAATTGTTTTCCTTAAATGGATGGATAAAAGCATAATTTTGGGTGTTAATGAATTTATTCAACTTTCAGAATTACTTTTTTGCTGTTTTTTTGTTAAAATGTTATTATGTAACTTTTGGTTCAATACATTTTTATGTTTTGGCGTTTTTTTTACTATTTTTAAAATGCCAATAGTATTAATTTATTCAGGCTTTGTGGGTCTTTAATTTGGAGTTGTGTTTGAAGGCTCATTTTTTTTGTAGGATCTTTTATCTTTACATTGCACGGGTTTGCATTTTCAGTATTATTGTNTGTTAAAATGTTATTATGTAACTTTTGGTTCAATACATATTTATGTTTTGGCGTTTTTTTTACTATTTTTAAAATGCCAATCGTATTAATTTATTCAGGCTTTGTGGGTCTTTAATTTGTAGTTGTCTTTGAAGGCTCATTTTTTTTGTAGGTTCTTTGATCTTTACATTGAACGGGTTTGCATTTTCAGTATTATTGTTTGTGCTGACCATCTAGTAGCAATTTTTTTGGTAATAAATATGTAATAAATATATCAACTCATGCTTATTCGATATAGAAATATATTTTTCAAACTTTATTGACTTTATAAATGTGTAAGATAGCTACTCCAGCTCACATTTATTTTTCAATACTGACCAATATTAAGCCAAGAAGCTNTATTTTTCAGTACTAACCAATATTAAGCCAAGAAGCTCTTTGGGTTGGCTTTAGTTTATGAGCTTATATCTGCTTTAAAGATGATCATTATTGTTGTCCATGTGCTTTAAGATTTTAAACTCATTTGTTGATTTTGGTGAAACATGATGGTTGTTCTCTTGACCCAGCTAATTTATTTTCTCTACTTTTATCGATCCTTTACAGTGTGATGAGTCAGAACCAGATTCATGTGATTCAGGATGCAATGGTGGGTTGATGACCACTGCCTTTGAGTATTTGCTAAAGTCTGGTGGACTTGAGACTGAGAAAGACTACCCATATTCTGGAAATGATCGTGGAGGCTGCAAATTTAACAATGCCAAAATTACAGCTTCTATTTCTAATTACAGTGTTGTGTCTGTTGATGAAGATCAAATTGCTGCAAATCTTGTTAGCCATGGCCCTCTTGCAGGTATGTATAAAGACTTAAACTAAGCAATGTTGTGATACTGGCTTTACAATTCATTTAGTTCATTACCAGGGTTGATAGTCATGTCTAAACATTAGAAGTCACTCAAATTTTAACAAATTCGAAATTGAAATCCATTTGCCCCAACTTGAAGGTGTCATTTTCGAATTTGCTCTATTCAACTTGAAGTTGACTGGATATATGATTTATACACATGAGCATGTGTTTTAGCACTCTATGCGCTTAAATATACATATATTCATATTAAATAACCCATTATATATATATATAACATACATGTATGCATTTATATTATATTTCATCATACAGCTTTAAATAAAGATTGTTAACATATATATAGATTATAATCTTAATTGGAAGTGAAACATACCTTTATCAAGTCATTTCTAAACTCTACTTAAATTTGATGAATTTCTACTGAACTCGAATCAACTCAAACTCCTAATATTCCATTTCTAGTTAAAGGTTGATTTACATGAACTTATCTGCATATCACCCCTACCCATTAGTTGGAAAAGTTGATTCATGCTTCCCTTGCTAAAATTTTCTCAATTAGAGTTATGTTTAGTAGTTATTTTAGTGCTTCATTTTATATATTCTACAAATGTGGCTAAACNAGCAAATCTTGTTAGCCATGGCCCTCTTGCAGGTATGTATAAAGACTTAAACTAAGAAATGTTGTGATACTTGCTTTACAATTCAGTTAGTTCATTACTAGGGTTGATAGTCATGTCTAAACATTAAAACTCACTCAAATTTTAAAAAGCTCGAAATTGAAATCCATTTGCTCCAACTTGAAGGTGTCATTTTCGAATTTGTTCTATTCAACTTCAAGTTGACTGGATATATGATTTATACACATGAGCATGTGTTTTAGCACTCTATGCGCTTAAATATACATATATTCATATTAAATAACCCATTATATATATATATAACATACATGTATGCATTTATATTATATTTCATCATACAGCTTTAAATAAAGATTGTTAACATATATATAGATTATAATCTTAATTGGCAAGTGAAACATACCTTTATCAAGTCATTTCTAAACTCTACTCAAATTTGATGAATTTCTACTGGACTTGAATCAACTCAAACTCCTAATATTCCATTTCTAGTTAAAGGTTGATTTGCATGAACTTATCTGCATATCACCCCTACCCATTAGTTGGAAAAGTTGATTCATGGTTTCCTTCTAAAATTTTCTCAATTAGAGTTATGTTTAGTAGTTATAGTGCTTCATTTTATATATTCTACAAATGTGGCTAAACATTAAACTACTGCATTTATTTTTATTTGTATCGTGCAGTTGATATTATGCATTGCTGTCTGCCAATGTTAGTGTTGTGACTATAGTGGTTTTGCCACTCTTATTAATTGCTGCCTGAGTCAGTATGTTTTANGTGCCCCTACATATGCGGTAAGAATCAAAATCACGGTGTTCTTCTTGTGGGCTATGGATCTGCCGGCTACGCTCCAATCCGCTTCAAGGAAAAACCATATTGGATCATAAAGAACTCCTGGGGTGAGAACTGGGGCGATCATGGCTACTATAAAATCTGCAAAGGTCGCAACCTTTGTGGTGTGGAATCCATGGTTTCAACTGTCACTGCCATCAGCACTGCTCACTAATCTTACATTATCTTAACACAGATGTAAAATCTCGCATCTTCTTCTCTGTATAACAAATTAATGATTATAGCTTTGATTGTTATCTGTAAATTACTGGATATGAAAAGNGTGGTTTCAACTGTCACTGCCATCAGCACTGCTCACTAATCTTACACTATCTTAACACAGATGTAAAATCTCGTATCTTCTTCTCTGTATAACAAATTAATGATTATAGCTTTGATTGTTATCTGTAAATTACTGGATATGAAAAGTGCACTTTGGCTGTGCTGCTGCAGCAACTTTATATTGTTGTCAATCTATATATGGATGCTTGAAATCGGTTTCTATCCAGGCTATATGTTGCGCTTATGGCTGAATAGCATGATTTTGGATTTTAGATTTTGATCTGGCACTTCACTTTCATGCAACATTACATTGTCAGAATGTTTCCATGTTTTGTTTTTAACTGCATCTGTATTTTATGCCGCTTGATCCAGATTATATGTGGGTGGGTTTGAACGTTATTAGATTTATTTTGAGAATAGTGCAGCATTACAGNATTGGATTTTAGATTTTGATCTGGCACTTCACTTTCAAGCAACATTACATTGTCAGGATGTTTCCATGTTTTGTTTTTAACTGCAGCTGTATTTTATGTTGCTTGATCCAGATTATATGTGGGTGGGTTTGAACGTTATTAGATTTATTTTGAGAATAGTGCAGCATTACAGATTCGTTTATATGAAGCTTTTATATCAAAATAAATGCCATTTGTGGGCAGGATAGATTTGTAAAAATGAAATGTTTTTCTTAAATGGGCAGTATAAATGGTTTCTGTTTTTATGAACTTTTTTTATTAATTAATATGTTAATTAAAATTAGTATATGTTATTATAATAGGATAAATTTTATAATCAATTTTTTTAATTATTTTTTTGGAAATTTATGGTGCTTACTATTCAAATAATTTTATGAAATTATTTTTATTTGCGGCACAACATGTTATTGTGGAATCTAAGTCTGCCTGTCATTAGGATGAAATACTTTATTTTTGAGGGTGGCTAAATCCCTCAAAAGTTTCTTTTTTTATTAAGCATTGGGCAAAATTAGAGAAAGTCGTCTTAGATGGTTTGGTCACATTAAATGTCGATCATCTGTTGATCCAATTGGGAGAGCAGAAGTTTTAGATTTGATTTTTGTTAAGAAAGGCAGAGGTAGGCCTAGGAAGACTTGGGCTTATTGTATAAAAAATGATCTTAATTTACTAGAATTAAATGAAAACATGACACTAAATAGGACGCAATGGAGAAAAATGATTCATGTAGCTGATCCCATATAGCTTTGTTGTTGTTGTCGTTGTTGTATTGGGCAAAATATATATCGAGAGGGGCAAATTGTTAAGTTCTCTAAAATACAAAAAAAATTTATTAAATTTCACTACTTATTAATAAATTCAAATTCGTTAATTGCGCACCCTCCAAATAACATGGTTCCGACGCTGTTTATCATCCTNGTTGTGGAATCTAAGTCTCCCTGTCATTAGGATGAAATACTTTATTTTTGAGGGTGGCTAAATCCCTCAAAAGTTTATCTTTTTTTATTAAGCATTGGGCGAAATTAGAGAAGGTCGTCTTAGATGGTTTGGTCACATTAAACGTTGACCATCTGATGATCCGATTAGGAGAGTAGATGTTTTAGATTCAACTTTTGTTAAGAAAGGCAGAGGTGGGCCTAGGAAGACTTGGGTTTTTTGTATAAAAAATGATCTTAATTTACTAGAATTAAATGAAAATATGTACCGAGAGGGGCAAATTATTAAGTTCTCTAAAGTACAAAAAAATTTTTATTAAATTTCACTGCTTATTAATAAATTCAAATTCGTTAATTGCGCACCCTCCAAATAACATGGTTCCGACGCTGTTTATCATCCTTGTTTGTTACCCTTTATAACTCATCCTTGTTTTCTCTGCAAATAGACAAGTTTGAGTTATTCATATCAAGGCAATTCGCATTATCTAGATTCTTTGAAAGAATTTGTCCTGTTTGTCTTAAATTTGGGGAGGATTTGAGTTAAATTTGATTAAGATGTGTTTTAGGATTTTAAATTTATTTTGAGAAAAGGATAATAAAATATTGGATTGATTAATTTATACTAGGGGTGTAAACGAGCCGAACACGAGCGAGCGTTTTATTTCAAGCTAAAAAAGTGGGTTCGTGTTCGGCTCGTTTAAGAAAGTGTGTTCGTGTTCGGCTCGTTTGCTTAACGAGCCGAACACGAGCTGTTCACGAATAAAGAGACGTTTTNCGTTTGTCTTAAATTTGGGGAGGATTTGATTTAAATTTGATTAAGATGTGTTTCGGGATTTTAAATTTATTTTGAGAAAAGGGTAATAAAATATTGGATTGATTAATTTATACTAGGGGTGTAAACGAGCCGAACACGAGCGAAAATATAAACGAGCCGAACACGAACGCACTTATTTAGCTTGAAGTATAAACGAGCCGAACACGAGCTGAGCATGGCTAAAGTGTCGTTTTGACAACTCTAATCACGTAGCCATCAGACGTTAAGGGTTTGAGCAAGATTTAAAAATTATTATTTATATTAAAACATCATTTGAATCTAATTTAATAATTTTNACGTTTTGACAACTCTAATCACGTAGCCATCAGACGTTAAAGATTTGAGCAAGATTTAAAAATTATTATTTATATTAAAACATCATTTGAATCTAATTTTCATAAGACGACAAGCGTTTGAGCAAGATTTAAAAATTATTATTTATATTAAAACATCATTTGAATCTAATTTAGGGGTTTGAACAAGATTTAAAAATTATTATTTATATTAAAACATCATTTGAATCTAATTTAATTAATAAGGGTTTGAGCAAGATTTAAAAATTATTATTTATATTAAAACACCATTTGAATCTAATTTAATAATTTTTATTGGTTTGAGCAAGATTTAAAAATTATTGTTTATATTAAAACATCATTTGAATCTAATTTAATAATTTTTATTCTATTTTTTAATTAAGATTTTAATTGATTATAAATCTTTGTAGCCTTGTAATCAATTAGATTTTTTTAAAAAACTACTCATATATGTATATAAACTTGATGACAAGCCAAAACGAGCCGAACTTGAACAAACACATTTTTGTTCNCATATATGTATATAAACTTGATGACAAGCCAAAACGAGCCGAACTTGAACAAACACATTTTTGTTCGTGTTCGGCTCGTTAACTTATCGAACGAAGTTAACAGCCGAACACGAGCTGTTCGCGAACAAGAAGTCGTCTTGATAGCCCTAATTTATACTATAATTTCTTAAAGGAAATTCAAACAGTTGTAGGATTATTTTAATTACATTTAATCAGGCTCCTAATCTTCTCCCCATAGGGCTCATTTGGATGTTTCTTAGTATATTATTTTAATTTTTCTGCATAACTAAACAGCAAATTATTACTCTAAATCATTCATAAACATGTGATTGTGCATCATGGAGATAAAAATTCAACTTGATTTTTAAAAGCCATTGTTGTACTTAAAATTAATGGAATTGAAAATGGAGAGAAATAAATCAAAGAAGAAGAAAAAAGAAATTTTGAAAGAGAGAATGGAGAAATTGTCTTTACTTTATGGAATAGAAAATGAAGTGCAATTCATAGAAGAAAAAAGATTGCAAAGAGGGAAACTTAGAGATAGTTATTAGCTNGAAATTGTCTTTACTTTATGGAATAGAAAATGAAGTGCAATTCATAGAAGAAAAATGATTGCAAAGTGGGAAACTTAGAGATAGTTATTAGCTAGAAGCATCCCTAAAGGAACTCTGTCAGATAGTTAACCTTTGATTATTTATTTATAGGATTATGGCTCTAAATAAAAAAGCTATCCTTGAATTAAAAAATAAAAAGAATAAAGCTTTTATATACATGATAAAATACTCGAGTCTATATGGATAATTGATTTAATTTGTTATTCATAGAGGTCACTGGCTAGTCAATCATTGTTATTGATCTATCAATGAAGTCACCAATCATTTTGATGAAGCACCCAACCTTCCAATGAATTTATTAACCAGTCTAACATTGTTGAGTAGTTTTGGCCTTGAGCGAGTAATACCTAAGCTTGAGTGAGTATGCCTAGTGATTGAACAAGTAAGCCTTAGAATTAAACAAGTGCATTTGGTCATTGGACGAAAAGTCCTTGAACTTGGGTGAGTAGGCCTAGTAAGGTGTCATGCAATTATGATTCTGCAAAAAAATTAACAAGTCCTGAAGATTATGGTGAAATGCTCTGTCCGTACTCTCACATTTTGCTGGCTAGATTTGAGCCACCTGGCCCTAATTGAATTATACTCTTGATATGATTATGCATATATTTATTTCATTAATTTTTTTGTATCTTTCAAAAGTTCCATCTAAAAGAAATAAAAAATCAAATAGCACATTTTCCTTAATTAAGCAATGAGGAGAAGTGAAAGAGGTTTCATTATATTAATGACTTATTTTATTAAAAAAATGCTTATTTATCATTTTAATAATATCATTGATTTTATTGATGCTATCTCACTACTTCTAGTAGCCTAAAAATTTGAACAAACCCCTCTAATTTAAAGTGTAACTTTATGCATCATCATCTTCCTTTTCCTTTCAAACCTACTATTTTTTTTTTTTGAATTTTAACTTGAAATGGCTAACACCCAACCAAGAAATTTGGGAAAATTTTTAACCACAAGTTACTCTAAAGCATTCTTCAGAAGTACAAATAACTTCATTTGAGGTAGGAGAAAGAAATAAAATCTGGCCAGCCAGTTGCAAGGAAGATGAGATGATTAAGGGTGAAGCAAGCAAAGCAATGTAAAACATAATTTAGCTATCGCTTAAGTGCCTTCAATGAGGGTTCTGGTTATCATTATCGCAATAGTATTGAGTATCCCTGAACTGATATTAGAGTTAGCAATGTCTTTACTAGACCAACAACTAATCTAACTCAAATAATTTTTATCTTTATAAATGGAATTGATGATTTCTGGAGAAAAAATTTTAAGATGAAAAATTTATCATAGGAGGATTTTATGACTTCTGTGAAACTCGAGTAATCGGTCATTGTAGGTGTTATGGTTTGTCAATTTGCTCCTTTAAAGGGGATATATTGATTAATTTTGTCTTTGCAATTACAAAGTGATTTAGTGATTCAATGTATTATAAACAAGGCTTTATAATATAGTTCTGCAAGATCAAATCCTATAAATATCACAAATTTGGATTTCTGAACTCAACCTTGATTAAGAGATATTCATTTACATGTCATGGAAGTTCCTTTTAATGATTTTTAAGAAGGGAATACTCTCTTCTTAATTATTTTAGTGAATGAGCCTTGGTTAAAGGCTATTATAGACATATAGTTAATGAGAACTCTTGGACAACTCGATACTAGCCCAACTCCTTAAATTATAGAAAAAGTCCNATGAAGAAAGTTTCAAAAGAAGGTGAGCATTCTAATACTTTTTTTTTATGATGAATTTTATTTTTATTTAGATCAATTGAAGTAAGGTTTACAACTCTTACTATTACTTTATGCAATTTAGATGATATCCTTAATTTATGTAGACTTACTCCACATCAGATTATGTGTATTTCTTTACTAGTATTATTATTATTATTATTTTATGATAGTGAGAAGAAGATTACTTGTAGTATTACATTTTTTCTATATCTTCTCTTATAATGCATTTAATGGTGGATAGATTTTATTTTCTTCCATTTTTATAGTAATGAGCTATTTAGGGGACAAGTTTGGGGATTTGAAGTCAAAGCCTATTTTTTTTGAAGTAAAAAATGAAACGATTGATCAAGTAAGACCGTCAAAATTTATCAATGAGAATTTTGAATCCCACCTATTAGTGCGGATGAGTACTTGGCCTCCATTTATTTAAGAGTTTATTAGTCAAATAGTTTATTACTTTGGAAGTAAAAAAAGAAAGGCCTTCTCTAGTTAGTTAACAGCCCTTTTAATTCCTTTGTTTGTGGCTATTTTGGCGGTGAGGCCTATGATTTTTTTTAATATTATCTTATAANTTTATATATATATATATACTTGATGATTAGTATTTTGAGCCAAAACGAGCCGAACTTGAACAAACACATTTTTGTTCGTGTTCGGCTCGTTAATTTCGTTCCGTTAACTTATCGAACGAAGTTAACGAGCCTAACACGAGCCGTTCACGAACAACGGACCGTCTCGACAGCCCTAATTTATAATATAATTTCTTAAAGGAAATTCAAACAGTTGTATGATTAATTACATTTAATCAGGCTCCTAATCTCCTCCCCATAGGGCTCATTTGGATGTTTCTTAGTATATTATTTTAATTTTTATGCATAACTAAACAGCAAATTATTACTCTAAATTATTCATAATATATTTTTACATGTGATTGTGCATCATGGAGATAAAAATTCACCTTGATTTTTAAAAGCCATTGTTGTATTTAAAATTAATGGAATTGAAAATGGAGAGAAATAAATCAAAGAAGAAGAAAAAAGAAATTTTGAAAGAGAAAATGGGATATTGTTTTTACTTTATGAAATAGAAAATGAAGTGCAATTCATAGAAGAAAAAAGATTGCAAAGAGGGAAACTTAGAGATAGTTATTAGTTACAAGCATCTCTAAATGAACTCTCTGTCAGATAGTTAACCTTTGATTATTTATTTATAGGATTATGGCTCTAAATAAAAAAAAGCTATCCTTGAATTAAAAAATAAAAAAATAAAGCTTTTATATACATGATAAAATACTTGAGTCCATATGGAGAATTGTTTTAATTTGTTATTCATAGAGGTCACCAGCTAGTCAATCATTGTTATTGATCTATCAATGGAGTCACCAATCATTTTGATGAAGCACCCAACCTTCCAATGAATTTATTGACCAGTTGAACATTGTTGAATAGTTTTGGCCTTAAGCGAGTAATACCTAAGCTTGAGTGAGTATGCCTAGTGATTGAACAAGCAAGCCTTAGAATTAAACAAGTGCATTTGGTCATTGGATGAAAATTCCTTGAACTTGGGTGAGTAGGCCTAGTATGGTCTCATGCACTTATGATTCTACAAAAAATTAACAAGTCCTCAAGATTATGGTGAAATGCTCTGTCCGTACTCTTCCATTTTGCTGGCTTGATTTGAGCCACCTGGCCCTAATTGAATTATACTCTTGATATGATTATGAATATATTTATTTCATTAATTTTTTTGTATCTTTCAAAAGTTCCATCTAAAAGAAATAAAAAATCAAATAGCANAGCTATCCTTGAATTAAAAAATATAAAGAATACAGCTTTTATATACATGATAAATTACTTGAGTCTATATGGATAATTGTTTTAATTTGTTATTCATAGAGGTCACCGGCTAGTCAATCATTGTTATTGATCTATCAATGAAGTCACCAATCATTTTGATGAAGCACCCAACCTTCTAATGAATTTATTAACCAGTCTAACATTGTTGAGTGCTTTTGGCCTTAAGCGAGAAATGCTTAAGCTTGAGAGAGTATGCCTAGTGATTGAGCAAGTAAGCCTTAGAATTAAACAAGTGCATTTGGTCATTGGACGAAAAGTCCTTGAACTTGGGTGAGTAGGCCTAGTAAGGTCTCATGCACTTATGATTCTGCAAAAAATTAACAAGTCCTCAAGATTATGGTGAAATGCTCTGTCCGTACTCTCCCATTTTGCTGGCTTGATTTGAGCCACCTGGCCCTAATTGAATTATACTCTTGATATGATCATGCATATATTTATTTCATTAATTTTTTTGTATCTTTCAAAAGTTTCATCTAAAAGAAATAAAAAATCAAATAGGACATTTTCCGTAATTAAGTAATGAGGAGAAGTGAAAGAGATTCCATTATATTAATGACTTATTTTATTAGAAAAAATGCTTATTTATCATTNTTTAATTAAGCAATGAGGAGAAGTGAAAGAGATTCCATTATATTAATGACTTATTTTATTAGAAAAAATGCTTATTTATCATTTTAATAATATCATTGATTTCATTGATGCATATCTCACTGCTTCTAGTAGCTTAAAAATTTGAATAAACCACCCTCTAATTTAAAGTGTAGCTTTATGCATCATCATCTTCCTTTTCCTTTCAAATATACTATTTTTTTTTAATTTTAACTTGAAATGGCTAACACCCAACCATGAAATTTGGGAATATTTTTAACCACAAGTTACTCCAAAGCATTCTTCAGAAGTACAAATAACTTCATTTGAGGTAGGAGAAAGAAATAAAATCTGGCCAGCCAGTTGCAAAGAAGATGAGATGATTATGGGTGAAGCAAGCAAAGCAATGGAAAACATAATTTAGCTATCACTTAAGTGCCTTCAATGAGGGTTATGGCTATCATTATCGCGATAGTTTTGAGTATCTCTGAACTGATATTAGAGTAAGCAATGTCATTACTAGACCAACAACTAATCTAACTCAAATAATTTTTATCTTTATAAATGGAATTGATGATNCTAAAAATTTGAACAACCCCTCTAATTTAAATTGTAGCTTTATGCATCATCATCTTCCTTTTCCTTTCAAATCTACTTTTTTTTTTAATTTTAACTTGAAATGGCTAACACCCAACCATGAAATTTGGGAATATTTTTAACCACAAGTTACTCCAAAGCATTCTTCAGAAGTACAAATAACTTCATTTGAGGTAGGAGAAAGAAATAAAATCTGGCCAGCCAGTTGCAAGGAAGATGAGATGATTAAGGGTGAAGCAAGCAAAGCAATGGAAAACATAATTTAGCTATCGCTTAAGTTCCTTCAATGAGGGTTCTGACTGTCATTATCGCAATAGTTTTGAGTATCTCTGAACTGATATTAGAGTTAGCAATGTCATTACTAGACCAACAACTAATCTAACTCAAATAATTTTTATCTTTATAAATGGAACTGATGATTTCTGGAGAAAAAATTTTAAGATGAAAAATTTATCATAGGAGGATTTTATGACTTCTATGAAACTCGAGTAATCGGTCATTGTAGCTGTTATGGTTTGTCAATTTGCTCCTTTAAAGGGGATATATTGATTAACTTTGTCTTTGCAATTACAAAGTGATTTAGTGATTCAATGTATTATAAGCAAGGCTTTATAATATAGTTCTGCAAGATCAAATCCTATAAATATCACAAATTTTGATTTCTGAACTCAACCTTGATTAAGAGATATTCATTTACATCTCATGGAAGTTCCTTTTAATGATTTTTAANCTGAAACTCGAGTAATCAGTCATTGTAGGTGTTATGGTTTGCCAATTTGCTCCTTTAAAGGGGATATATTAATTAATTTTGTCTTTGCAATTACAAAGTGATTTAGTGATTCAATGTATTATATGCAAGGCTTTATAATATAGTTCTGCAAGATCAAATCCTTTAAATATCACAAATTTGGATTTCTGAACTCAACCTTGATTAAGAGATATTCATTTACATCTCATGGAAGTTCCTTTTAATGATTTTTAAGAAGGGAATACTCTCTTCTTAATTATTTTAGTGAATGAGCCTTGGTTAAAGGCTATTATAGACATATAGTTAATGAGAACTCTTGGACAACTCGATACTAGCCCAACTCCTTAAATTATAGAAAAAGTCCCTTCGTTCATTGATGTTGACATCAAAGAAGGAAAATAACTCCCTAAATTGGTTCTATACAAAATGTAAAGTTCATTGTTCTACTTCTCTGAGGTTGAGTAACTTTCATGATCTTACTTTATTCAAACAAGTGGAAGGTATGTTGGCTAAGATTTCCAAAATGAAGTCTTCTTTAGCTTGAACACTCACATAGACACCCTTAAGGACTCACTTATTGTGATGGGGGCTTCTGTTAAAAAAGGGAAAATGAGACTTACCTTCTAAAGAGAATAGCTTTTTTATTGAGGCTTCTCCTACCTTGTTTTCTGATGAGATAATTAATTTTATCTACAAGAAATCCAATATTTGAGAGCTAAATGTGTATAACTTGCAAGTTTCCGGAGTCATCTAAATTGAGCAATTTTTTGCTCAAAAAAATTTCATCTAGTAGCAACTTATGAAGGGAGAATCAATTTCTCATAAGTATCGCTTTACCCTTTTTCTAATTTTTTATTTAGTGGCAAGTATGGGTGAGATCATCCTTGATGATCATAATTAATGAACATTTAAATTAACCTATTATGTAATCAAAATTTGTGGGGTTGTTATGTTGTTTATGTGCCACCGTTAGTTGGTCATTTATTCAAAGGTATTTATTTTAATTCAATGAAAGTTTTAAGGTTATTTATATAATAATAATTATTATTATTGATGTTTTAAGATGAATAAATTATGATAGATGTTATGCTTATACAAAAAACATTGTTATCCTTCTATAAATAGCTACCAAACCCCTTTAGGAATTTTTTATGTGTTAATTTGCTCTGCCACACTCTCTTTCCTTATTTCTTACTTCTTGCATCCACATCTCCTCAACCTTTTATTTGTTTCCCTTTACCATAATTATTGTATTGAAGAAATTCTCTCAAGCTTTTGTGAAGATTTAAAACACTCAAACTTCATGCTTTCATTGATGCTTAAACATTTGGATTTGTTAACCTCATTTTTGGTTGAGGTTTAGTTTTCCTCTTTAGTAGCCTAGGGTCTAGCCATAGGACTTTTTCTGTTGACTATTCCTAGAAAACTATACATGGAACCCTCACCATTAGAAATTACAAATTCTTCTCCACTCAACTTGAAGTTCCACATATTGCTCTCAACCTCTAAATACTTAATAGGTGGACGTGGGTTACTGTGGAGGAAACTCAAGAGGAGTCACCCTCAGGACTGCTGGACCTTAAGGTTGACCTTGAGTGTTGCTCTGAAGCTAAGGCACTCACTACACTTATCTGCACCCACAATCATTCACAACCCTGAACTCAAATTTCTAGCCTAGATCCCTTGATCTTTTGGGATACTCATGTAGATGGTCCCCTAAACCTACTAATCCTAGGGCTATGGTTTAGCTACGACCACTATGTAGAGGACCCAAAATGGGGTTTCCATTGTTCCATGGCTTATTGGTGATGGTTACCAAAAATACCCATCTTGGCTTTTTACCCCTAAAACACCCCCTAATTACCAAAATGCCCCTCTTGGGCTCAAAATCCCAAACCCATCTCGGCCTTTTACCCCTAAAACACCCCCAAATTACCAAAATACCCCTCCATAGCTCGACATCTTGGCCTTTTACCCCTAAAACACCCCCTAATTACCAAAATTCCCCTCTTTGGCCCAATGGGTTTCCTTTGGTCCATGGCTTATTGGTGATGATTGGTACCTCAACTCTACCAAAATACCCGGCTAAGACCACTATGTAGAGGACCCAAAATGAGATTTCCATTGGTCCATGGCTTGTTGGTGATGATTGGTACCTCAACTCTACCAAAATACCCAGAGTTTCCTTTGGTCCATGGCTTATTGGTGATGATTGGTACCTCAACTCTACCAAAATACCCATCTTGGCCTTTTGCCCTAAAACACCCCCAAATTACCAAAGTACCCCTCCATAGCCCAAAATTTCAAAAATTCTAAAACTTCCCAGAAAATCCCAATAAATCCCAAATATTACCAATTTTGTTTCTCTCAACTACCACATGACCCAATTTGACCAATTTGACCAATTTGACCATCTTTAACCAAAATCCCCAAATTGCCCTTTAAAGACCCAAATTGCCCCAAATCCAATTCAAATGTCCATCAATTTGACCTCAATTTCAATCCTAAACTCAAATTTACTTTTTATATGACCAAACTAAACCAAATCCAAGCTCAATTGGTCCATGATTTGAGCCTAATNGCCCTCCACCTAACCACCACAATGCACCCAAATTTGTGCTCTGAGAGCCACCCCATGACCATTTTTATAAAAACTCACCTCCCACGGCCATGGGAGGTGCGCTGAAATTTTCCTAGAGAGGCCTCTCCAAACTTCACACAGAGCTTCCCTAAGATCCCTTCAGTGCATTCCGACCATTTTCCCTCACCAATTCTCATTGTCGGAGCTCAATTTTGAGGTTGAAACTTTGTCAGAAACCAGGACAGAACCCAACACACCTCCACAGTCCACCAAACTTAAATTAACTTCACCCACACCTTCACAATAGTGAAAGAAGCCAAAACCCCATAAAATCACCCTCCCACAGAGCCTCTACCATAGCTCTAGACCAACGCCTAAATTCAACCTTGATCAAATTCTTACTTCGGCCTTACACCAAGACTAGGGACTCAATCCCTAGCCTCCTTGGACCCTAATGAACACGCCAAACCCCTCTGAATGAAGCTTTAATTCTTAGAGCAAAGGTATAAAACCTCACCTCATCCCGAGCCTATTTCGATTCTCCATTTAATTAGGAATAATTTAATTGCATGATTACCATATGAATATGTTCGTCTCACTTAGACGAGTCCATATGATCAAACCCGAGGTGATTTGGTTGAGTCTAGGATGAGATCTTAGGGTTTTAGTGTGGACGGTCACGGGATCATTCTATCGAGGACGATGACATTAAGCTGTCTGATCGCGCGTGTATCACATGGATAGCCAAGATTGAGTCGGACGATGCCTCGGGACATAAACAGCAGGCCGAGTCAGCAAGCTACGTGATCGGTGGCGTCCAACCAGAGCATGCCACACATGCCTTCAGAGCCGTCATAGGATGAGGTGGCACACGCGGTTTAAATAGATAAATAGGGCTTTTCTTATTTAATTAAATACCCTTAACTTAGAAAATTCATAACTTTGTGTAGAAAAATCACAAAAATAAAATAAAAACACCCTCTTGCTCAGTGAACAGAGGAAAATAACGTGGAATAAATTTTAAGACGATTTGATGCATATTTTTTTAATAAATTAAACACTCTTTTGAATTATTTGATTCTCCATGCATATTGACACATCAAATTGGCTTGAAGTTTTGGCATGTTGTAGCCTCTATCAAGGGAAATATCCTCTGATTTTTCCAAAGTCAAAAGAGGTTCCTATACAGAGATCCATATTTTTTTAAGTTATTCCACATTATTTCTTTAAAATAATCATAGAAATTAGCATATTTATTAGAAAGTCCTAAGAAAATTTTGGAAGGTTCACCATGACTAGAGAAACCTATGAAAATAATTTCATGGGTCAATTCATTTAAAATACCATTAAATTTTACAAACACCAAATCACTAAAATAATTAATTTTAGAAAATATAAACATTTAAACGACTTGATTTTTAATCTCCACTATGGTTTATGATCCAGAGAACCCATCATAAAAATTTCAAAATATTTTGAGTTCATTTGACAACTTAAGTTGATTTTTAAAGATAAATACTACTTTCGACATTTAAATGATTTTTAAAAATCAAAATATAACTCAAGAAATTATGAAATTTAGTTTTTTGAGTTCTCTGTGATTAGGGGTATTTTCTAAAAATAAAATGATATTTAAAGTAAAAACTTGATTTTTAGCCTATTTTAAATATTTAAATAATTAAAAATTCATAAAAACCTCAAAAATAATAAAACACATGGAAATGTTCTAAATTGCTCCCTAATCACTTAGGAACAATTAGAATATTTTTCCTGACTTTCTAAATAAAAATATTAAATTTCAAAGCTTAAAAATATTTTTTTTAAAGGCTAAAAATGAGTTTTCAATAAAATAATTCCAATAAAACAAAGAAAAATAAAAAAAAATTATAAAATCTACTCCTTTGAGTCCTCTCACCTTAGGGAGATTTTGCAAAAATACAAAACTTAATTTTCACCACCTAAAATATTTTATTTTTATTAAATAACCTAGAACTTTCAAATCATTTAAATTTTGTCCAAAGCCTTTTCTGGTCTAGGTCTACCTCCTGTAAAAATTTCAAGGGATTAAAATTAACCTTGGTCAAGTTAAGAATTTTCTTTGAAAAATCCTTTTTTTGTATTAAAATATTTAAATAAATTACATTAAGGTTTGAAAAATGACATTTTCTCCTTTGATGTCTCAAATGACCCATGAATGAGGTAAGATAAAAATTTCAAAGCCATTTGAATTGAATTTGACAAATTATGAGGTGTTAGAGCCTTAGGGGCAAATGCGTAATTTTGGAAATTTAGCCTTAATTAACATTTAGGCTTAAGTCAAGGAGGGAAATGGGTTACCTCTGATCTTAATCAATTTATTTGATGCTTGAAACACAAGGGGTCAATTGGTAGAAACCAATTTCACTTTCCTCATTAAAAATATAAGTTAATAAATTTCTAAATTATTAAAATTTGGAAGTTTATTAAAATTAAATGATCCTGGACTTAGGGGTATGACTTTTGAAGTCAATAATTAATCAATTTAATGCCTCTATCTTGATTTTTAAATAAAATCCAAATCATGAATCATGACCACTTACAGCTTAAAGTTTTCAAAACTAATTAAGACACTCACCTAGGTCTTAAGGGCTTAATGGTGACTTAGGTTAAATTAAAAATTGATTAAACAAGGATTAGAGAAATAAACATAATTATATCAAACATCCTTGAAACACCACTAAGCCCAATTATATTAAAAATTTGGCTAAGTGTTCAAATTACACTAACTTCCCCTTTAAAGGAATTCACTCACATAATTTTCAAATTAAATGATAAATGATAATCAACTTATTCTTAAGGATAATTGAGACATCAATGTTCACTGAGCATTAAGGGTATTTACAGGATGAATTATTAAGCGACATAATAAGTTTAAAAAGAACTCGGGATTTTCCACCATGCAACGAGAGAGTAGCATGGACCTGCTTCTTTCTCTAGATCTATTGGACACCTCGGAGATCTACCAAACTTAATATATTTTGCTTAGCAACATCATCCTTAATTAAACTTCTAAGGACCCGCCAAGATATGACATAAGGTTAGGAAAATTACCCAATTTTTACCTTTCCTGCTCTTCATAAACTGCCTTAACATGCATTTTAAGTTTCAGGTGGTGGAACCACCAGAACTTACCTTTTCTGCTCTTCATAAATTTCCTTAACATGCATTTTAAGTTTCAGGTGGTGGAACGTACTTTCCTGCTCTTCATAAACTGCCTTAACATGCATTTTAAGTTTCAGGTGGTGGAACGAGAATTCGCCAGGTACGCTTTTACAGTTTATAGTACCGTCTTTCTTCTGCCTTTTCCTTACATGTTCCATGCCTGCTCTTCATAAACTATCTTAACATGCATTTTAAGTTTCAGGTGGTGGAACGAGAAGACTCGTTTTAACATGCATTTTAAGTTTCAGGTGGTGGAACGAGAAGACTCGCCAGGTACACTTTTACAGATTTTTTTTTTTAGCATTGCTTTTCTTGTACTTTCATACTGTACTTTTATACCTGCAAATTTGGGCTTCATATAAAATGCCCTGACATGCATTTTGAGTTTCAGGTGGTGGAACGAGAAGACTCGCCAGGTACACTTTTACAGATTTTTTTTTTTAGCATTGCTTTTCTTGTACTTTCATACTGTACTTTTATACCTGCAAATTTGGCTCTTCATAAATGCCCTAACATGCATTTTAAGTTTCAGGTGGTGGAACGAGAAGACTCGCCAGGTACACTTTTACAGTTTTCAGTGTTGTCTTTCTTGTACCTTCAGACTGTACTTTTATACCTGCAAATTTGCATGCTAAACAACGATGTCACCCTGCAGGAAAATTAAAATCATCAGGATAGCCACATAACCAAAACTAAAATCAACCAAGATAAAATTCACCGCCATAACATTCAAAATATAAAACAACCTCAAAATTTAATATAAACATCACATAAAACTACAATTGCGACTAAATTAAGACGTCTCTATCGGATGATCGGGAATTCCTCGGAGGAGGTAACCTACGGTTGCTAATAAGGCNCAAGTTTCAGATGGTGGAACGAGAAGACTCGCTAGGTACACTTTTTACTGTTTTCAGTGTTGTCTTTCTTGTACTTTCATACTGTACTTTTATACATGCAAATTTGCATGCTAAACCACGATGTCACTCTGCATGAAAACTAAAACTATCAGGATAGCCACATAACCATAACCATAATGAAATTAAAACGCAATTGAACCAAAATAAAATTCACCGCCACAACATTTAAAATATAAAATAACTCAAAATTTAATCACAAACATCACATAAAATTACAACTTCAACTAAATTAAGACATCTCTACTGGATGATCGGGAATCCCTCTGAGGAGGTAACCTACGGTTGCTAACGAAGCTTCCCACGGTTTAAATGAAATTATGGAACTCATTAAGTTGGGTTTAGTAAGTTCATTCGGACTAAGCGAATCCAATAGAAAATAGTGATGCCGGAACGAGGGAACCGTAGGATCCTAACCTGACTAAGTGAATCAAATAGAAAATAGTGATGCCGGAATGAGGGAACCGTAGGATCCTAACCAATACTAAGTGAATCCAATCAAAAATGGTGATGCCAGAACGAGGGAACCGTAGGATCCTAACTGGTGTCACTCTAATCAACTTTAATATGCCCTCATAAAATTTANATAAGTTCATTTTGATTAAGTGAATCCAATAGAAAATAATGATGCCGGAACGAGGGAACCGTAAGATTCTAACCGATGTCGCTCCAATAAAAATTAATATGCCCTATATAAAATTTAAAGAACTTCAACCATAGGGCCACCTGATTTGACATTATAACTTGACACACTAGATAACTCAAACTTGTCG
>JXCR01147796.1:83619-98668 GCA_002079205.1 Phalaenopsis hybrid cultivar
TATCTTCAAACAGCAACACCTGTCTTCCCCAACTAAACCAATCTTCCTTCCTTAGACTTAAACAACAAAGCCATAGGACTTCGAGGTTGCTTGCTTATGCAACGTAAATCCTCACCTTATCTTTAGGCCTTTGCATAGCCCTACTATACAATATAAGCCCTAACTCGTCTTAGGATTCCGAGGTTGTCGTTTGTCATGACCTAAACCCTCACATCTTCCAAGCTATTTATGTGATCATTTCACACGAATGTAAGCCCTAACTAATAAAATTGGCAGAATGAAACACCTAAATATTTCTCCTCAAAATTGAAGCCAAACATTAGGATAGCTTGGGAAGTCACCAAGGTTCTCCTCTAGATCCATGACATCCCCTTGTTCTTCTTCCTTTGTATTCTACAATAAAATATCCCAAATTTGAACCAATCCCCTTTCACACCTCTACGTACGATTTCGTTGAAGAGTCCTACCCTTTGAAATTCCTTGAAGATAATTTTTCTTAATTTTTATCGAGAGTCTTCTTAAGTGACTTTGGACATTTAAGATATAGTTAACTATAGGGGCTTACCCTTATAAGAAGCATGTCTGAACCCAGCTTAATATAAACCCTCTTTAATCCTTTATATTAAATAGAGGAACTTGTTGACAAATACAGAGGTTTCGCCGACCAAATAGACGTCATACTTTCCTTAGTATATTTGATCGATCATCATCCTCAAGTCTTGTGTTTATTCTTCGGAATAAATACAGGATTTGAGGTACAATGCTCTTTCATTTTAAACTATGAAAAATATGAGGTAAATTTGATTTCATACTTCAACGTCCTTCCAAAGAGGGCGACGGTATTTCTATTCCAGCGACCGACAGCTTCTTACGGGCAACCCCACAAACCAACCCGAAATAACGTCGACAGCTTCTGGCAACTCCGCTGGTGACAAGCTTTTCTCTCCATACAAATCAAGAAATATTATCTTCACACATCGGTAATATGTCAATGTCCCTCTTGGACCAAATTACCCTTCTTCCGTTGGCGTACTTTACCCATTTCTATCTTGGGAATGTTCAGCTAACTCTTTGGACTTCAAGACTAGCTGTTCAACCATCTTTGAACAGAGGGGTTCAGAAGGCCATTAAGGACTGTTTAAATTTTCATGTGGGGTCGGACCTCCAATAGGTATGTCGGTGGACTAATTCCATCTGGGCATTTTTTTTACCTTGAATTGGGTCCCGCACTGGGTCCTAAAAAATTTTACAACTCCCTTCCACATTTGGTTTTCTATTTCACAAATTAAACCAAATCGTGTTGTGCTGCGCGCACTTTGAAATATTAATTAAATTTGTCATCTTTTTAAAACAAAGATGTTAAAATTATCTTTAAATTAAGACCCGCCCGGTCTACAGATTAACCTTTATTTTCAGTGCTCGCACTAAAAAATTACGAGGTTTTCGGCCATATAGATAACCCTAAAACTTTTTGTTTTAAAGCCTGTTGCGATGGCCTACCCAACGCTGACCTTTTCCTGCAACCTGCCAACGGACCGCAATGCCCGTAATGTTGCTCCCACCATCAAGTTCGGAGCTAGATTTGAAGACCTTGAGGTTATCCTTGGGAAAGCCCCGTTCGTGGTAATGAAGATCGCTGCCCTGGAAGTACAAGAGCCGTCTGCACAATTCAGTTTGAACTGCCTTCAAGACTCCCATGCCTGCAAGAAGGCTAAAGTTGCTGTCGTCACGACAATTACCAAACCTGCTATCCCCGCTGCTGCTAAGGGGAAGGAAGTGATGATTGTCAAAGATTTGACTGAAGGATTAACTGTTCCACCATCTGTGTTTGAAATTGGGTCAAGCTCAAGGACTGTACCACTGACTCGAACTCAAAGAAGGAACCGCAATAGGAGAATTTGGTGGGCCATCAAAGCCCAGACTCCTGAGAACACACCTGATGAGGAGGAGCCTCTTTGAGTTGAAGAGGTATTACCAGAAATTTACCCACTCCTACGAGGGAGTAGATTCCATCCTCTGATAGATACTGATGGATATGAGAGTATCCAGAAGATTGCTACCGCATTACCATCACCTCATGGACATGGTGAGAAGGGAAAGAAATTCAGCCCCGTCACCCGAGTTAGTGCAGTCTTCAGAAGGCTTGCCACTAAAGAAGGATGTTCGGTTAGTGAATTACTTAAACGAGCGGAACATGCAATTTCCCCTCATATGAAGAGTGAAATTTTGAAGGATATTAAGTCCGCTAGAAAATCCAATAGGTCGACTATAAAGTCACCTATCGGTGTTCCCGTCTGGCTCCGTTTGGGAAGCCGAGTTGATACTGCTATAGTCACCACCAATCATACCACCACCAGGACCGCAGGTCGCCGGGCAATTAAGTCAAGACTGGGTCCAAGAAGTTTACCGGTCATTCCTACAATTATAGAAAGAAAGACAAGATGATTACCTGACACTGTAGCTGGTCTACACCACAGGGAGCATACCTTCCCTCGACAAATCGATGTCTCTACTGAGACGTTCCGTCCTGAGGCATCATCGTCAAAGAAGAAGAGGGTATGGGTACCCAAGGTCGTTGCACAGATACAGTTCAGTGAGCCTGCAGGACAAGAAGTAAAACCAGTGCCTGAAATATCTAACATCTTCGCGACAATAGCCAGCGAGATGGAGGAACAAGTTGAGGATTTCCATCAAGGTCCTCCAGACCTTAAATAAATCAAGGAATCGATAATTGAGGAAAAAGTTGAGAAACTCAGGATCGAGATTTCTGAGTTGGGAGAACACAGAGTTTTTGTCGATAGTGACAACGAGGATTTTGATTATAGTGATTACTTGGAGGAAGATTTCATGGATGTCCATATAATCGAAACCAGAGCTACCACATCTGCGCGCAAGGCTCAACCTCACACTGAAGAGAACGTTGTAGATGAGCTGCGCAGGGTTATCCTCCTCAGGGATGAGCAAGTTGTTCTATTGAAGAAAAGAATAGAGGAGATGACTGCAGCTATGACAGTCATGGCCACCATTCAGGGGCAATCACAAGCACCAAGATTGGCTTCTCCAAAAATTAATCAGCTAGAAATCATACACATCGCAGATGAAAGAAGGGATGCTACTTCGACGGACAAAGAAGAACAACCGAAGAAGAATTCTCCATCAAGAGCCATGCCAGAAAAAGAGTTCAAGCAAATGGTTGAACAAGTACGGGATGCCTTAGCCCAGTCCAAGGGCGGTGCGTCAATTTTAAAGGGTAGACCTTAACCGGAGGAGTTTGATGTCGTGCCTTTCCCCAAGGGTTTTGTGACCCCAAACTTCAAGATATTTGATAAGACTGGAAATCCCAGACAGCACATAGCACATTTTCGAGCCAATTGTGGAAACACAAGGAATAATGAAGCTCTACTCTGCCAATAGTTCGTCAGCAGCTTGTCCAGGATTGCTTTCGACTGGTACGCTGACCTGCGCAACGAGTCAGTTAAAACATTTTCTGAGTTGGAGCAGTTATTTGTGAAAAGATTTGCTTAGGCGCAACATCATGTGTCTATTAGAGAACTCATGATGGCAAAACAGAAGCCTAATGAAACCTTGACAGACTATATTTTGAGGTGGAGAAACCATAGCATGAAATGTGAACCTCAGCTACAGGAACATCAAGCTATTGAGATACTCACCATCAGATCCTTCTAGAAGCTACTCAGTAAGCCTAGCAGTCTTCAAGAAGAAATGAAGCACATGGAGCCACATGAAAAGGCTAAGGTGACCAGAGTGTTCGAAAAGAAATCAGGGGTAGTCACAACTGTCGACAAAGGAAAGCAGCTGATAAAGATATATGCAGAAGATCATCATCAATCTTTGTCACAATACTCTCAGAAACAGAGCAGTCAATCGAGCCAACGACCATCTCAGGAGGGATCACCTCGAACATCTGGTAAAAAAATATCCCTGTTAGAGCAATAGAAAGTTATTTACTCCTTCAAAGATGAAGTTGTGCCTAAAATATTCAAAAGCTTGATGAAGAAACCAAAATTCAAACTACCTGATCCAAAGAAACCGTAATGAACTGAATTATTGCTCGTACCACCGGTTACTTGGACACACTATAGACAAATGCTTCGTCTTTAAAGATTGGCTCGAGAAGAACCTCAAGGAAGAGAATATAACAATCTCGAAGGAGTATTTGAGAGAACCTGAAAAAGGTNGTGGCATTTCGTCGTAGCTCCACGCGAAGCAATCTTTGAACTCTGCTAATAATTTGACCAGTTTTGCAGACTCTTTGTCATCAAGTAGAGAACTTATAAATGTAGGTCGGGGTCGTTCTTCAGTCCCGAGATTAATCTCTTTCAATTCATCGACAGTGGATTTAATTTCTTCCTCAAATTTTGGGGGAGCATCTTCTATTGGTTGATCAGTAGACTCTGGCGGAGCATCTTCTATTGGTTGATCAGCAGAGTCATTCTCTATATCGAGACAATCCTCTTCTGACTCACTAGTAACAACCATGCAAAATTAGCGGAGCATCAGGTTGATTGGTAGAGTCATCCTCCACATCAAGGCAATCCTCTTCTGACTCCTCAGTAACAACCATGCAAAATTCAGAATCATCGACTGGTCCCACTGTACCAAATTCGAGACCTTCTTTTGAATTGGGAGCTCGACTTTTAGTATTCCACAATTTTTCAAAAAGTTGAAATTTATCTTTTAGCTTTTGTTTTGGTAAGTGTCTCTGTTGAATTAACTTTTGAACACAAGGTGAGAAGTAACCAAAAGGAAATTCCATTAATTCATTAGAATCAACATCCAAANTAGTGTAGGGATGATGGAACCATGTTATGCTCATGAATCCACGGTCGACCCAATAGAGCGTTAAAAGAGGTCTCGGCGTCGATGATATGAAATTTAACGATTGTTACAAGTTCTCCGACCTTCATAAGTAATGAAATTGATCCAAGGGCTCTTTCTGCCTTTTGGTTGAATCCTCTTAACATCATCCTATCGGGGATGAGCTCTTAAACGTTGAAGTCCAAATATGCTAACGTCCGTAGACTCATCAAGTTAAGAGATGCTCCAGGATTACTAAAACTCTGGATAACACAAATATGCTGATGTTGACGGAGATGTAGAGCGGACGGTTGTGGTCGGCGGTACCGAGCAGCAAGTCTGCCAATGGTGACAGAGATGTAGAGCAGACGGTGTGGTCGGTGGTACCAAGCAGCAAGTCTTCATCTATGAAGGTTACCCCTGACTGTTCTCCCAACGAGCAAACTTCATCTCAAGATGTGCTAGCCAACTGCGCTAAGCAAATTTTTGGATCTAGCAAAGCTGTAACCAGAGATTCTCTCATCTCCTTTGACAGGATTAGAGCGTCGTAGATGCATAGTCGGGCAGGCAACTTCCTATGATGAGCTAGCACGTTGTAGTCTACTTTGTACGATCCTCCAATTTTATCGTAATTATGTGGTTCTTCCACTGGCGGAGGTGGGGGTATCTCTTCTCGAGTCATTATCTGTTTTCATATATTGGAGTTGTTCTTGGTGGTAACACTTTTTCGCTCCTTAAGTTGACTTCTATGATCTCTTCTTCTTGAGATGAGCTGTTCTTGGCGGTAACACTTTTTCGCTCCTTAAGTTGACTTCTGGGACTTCTTCTTCTTGAGATATCATCATTGAATCTTTCGATGTCTTTTCTTCGTCGGAAAGATCTAAGTTGATGGCGAGCGGGGCATAATGACGCTCGAGAGTTGGCTGTTTGTTATCGACGCTGTCATAAGCGATATCATTGATGTCTTCTTTGGACTTGACAACATGTTCATCGGACTCAAGTACGATTTGAGGATCATTTTGGGGATCGAGACCGCAACTAACTTGGTTATAGTCAGTCACATTCTTACCAGAAATAGTCAAAACATAGCCGAAATCATAGCCATTATATTTATAAGACCCCAGAGGGACAAAAATATAATCATACGAAGTCAAGGGTTCAAGGACTTTCTTCTCCAAATCCGAGACAACCAATCTAGTAGAGGCAGCCCCTATCCTACCCCCCGTGCTATCAATCTTGACAGTGACGCTTTTCTTTTTCTTGTTCTTTGTCCTTGACAATGATAAATTTTTTGGTGAAATCTTCATCTCGGGCTCGGTATGCTGCAAATTCTGAATGGAGGATTGTTTTGATGCAGACTGTAGCTTGTCCAGTATCTTCTTAGATGATCTGCTCCATACCTCATTCCATCCTTCTTCGATATTTGTAGAAGCTTATTTCAATGAATCCTGTATTCGATTGAGGACCCTCTTGAGTTCATCCCAAGTTGTACTCCATCCATCTGTTCCGACATATGGATCAATCGAAGAGATTGACTCAGCTGAAATCATGTTTATGGAACCTTGTTCAGGTTCTCTCAAATACTCCTTCGGGATTGTTATATTTTCTTCCTTGAGGTTCTTCTCAAGCCAGTCTTCAAAGACGAAGCATTTGTTTATAGTGTGTCCAAGTAACAGGTGGTATGGGCAATAATTTGGTCCATTCTTCTTATCTACCTCTTTGAGTTGCTTTGGATCAGGCAGTTTGAATTCTGGTTTCTTCATCAAGTTTTTGAATATTTTAGGTACAGCTTCATCTTTGAAGGAGTAAACAACTTTTTTTCGCTCTAACAGGGATATTCTTTTACCCGTTGTTCGAGGTGATCCCTCCTGAGACAGCCTTTGGTTAGATTGACTGCTCTATTTCTGAGGGTACTGTGACGAAGACTGATGATGATCTTCTGCATATATCTTTATCGGCTACTTTCCTTTGTCGACAGTTGCGACTACCCCTAATTTCTTTTCGAACACTCTAGTCACCTTAGCCTTTTCGTGCGGCTCCATGTGTTTCATTTCTTCTTGAAGACTGCTGGCTTTACTGAGTAGCTTCTCAAAGGATTTGATGGTGAGTCCCTTAAGCATGAAAGCTACTGGCCCATGAATGCTTTTGAGTAGAATCTCAATCGCTTGATGTTCCTGTAGCTGAGGTTCACATTTCATGCTAAGGTTTCTCCACCTCAAAATATAGTCTGTCAAGGTTTCACTAGGCTTCTGCTTCTCCATCATGAGTTCTCCAATAGACACATGATGTTGCGCCCCAGCAAATCTTTTCACAAATAACTGTTCCAACTCAGAAAATGTTTTAACTGACCTGTTGGGCAGGTCGGCGTACCAGTCGAAAGCAATCCCTGACAAGCTACTGACGAACTGCTGGCAGAGTAGAGCTTCGCTATTCCTCGTATTGCCACAATTGGCTCGAAAATGTGCTATGTGCTGTCTGGGATTTCCAGTCCCATCGAATATCTTGAAGTGGGGAAACAAAGCCCTTGGGGAAATGCACGGCATCAAAATCCTCCGGGTAAGGTCTACCCTATAAAATTGATGCACCGCCCTTGGACTGGGCCAAGGCCTCCCGCACTTGTTCAACCATTTGGTTGAACTCTTTTTCTGGCATGGCACTTGATGGAGAATCCTTATTTGGTTGTTCTTCTTTCTCTGTCGAAGTAGCCTCCCTTCTTTCATCTGCGATGTGTATGATTTCTGGCTTATTAATCTCTGGAGAAGCCAATCTTGGTGCTTGTGATTGCCCCTGAATGGTGGCCATGGCGGTCATAGCTGCAGTCATCTCCTCTATTCTTTTCTCCAATAGAACAACTTGCTCATCCGTGAGGAGGATAACCCTACGCAACTCATCTACGGTGTTCTCTTCAGTGTGAGGTTGAGCCTCGCACGCAGATGTGGTAGCTCTGGTTTCGATCACATGGACATCCATGAAATCTTCCTCCAAGTAATCATTGTAATCAAAATCCTCATTGTCACTATTGACGGAAACTCCGTGTTCTCGATCCAACTCAGAAATCTCAATCCTGAGTTTCTCAACTTTTTCCTCAATTATCGATTCTTTGATTGCTTTAAGATCTGGAGGACCTTGATGTAAATCCTCAACTCGTTCCTCCATCTCGTTGGCTATTGTCGCGACAATGTCAGATATTTCAGGCACTGGTTTTAATTCTTGTCCTATAGGATCACTGAACTGTATCAGTGGAGAAAACTTGGGTACTCATACCCTCTTCTTCTTTGATGATGATGCCTCGGGACGGGACGTCTTAGAAGAGACATCAGTATGTCAAGGGAAGGTGTGCTTCCCGTGGTGTAGACCGGCTACAGTGTCAGGTAATCGTCTTGTCTTTCTTTCCATGATTGCAGGAATAACGGGTAAACTTCTCAGACCCAGTCTTGACTTAATCGGGCGGCGATCTGTGGTCCTGGTGGTGGTATGATCGGCGGTGACCATAGCAGTATCAACTCAGTTTCCCAAACGGAGACAGACGAGAACACAGGTAGGTGAATTTATAGTCGACCTATGAGATTTTCCAGCGGACTTAATATCCTTCTAAATTTCATTCTTCATATGAGGGGAAATTGCATGTCCCACTCGTTTAAGTAATTCACTAACAAAACATATTTCTTTAATAGCTAGCCTTATAAAGACTGCACTAACTCGGGTGATGGGGATGAATTTCTTTCCCTCCTCACCATGTTCATGAGGTGATGATAATGCGGCAGCAATCTTCCGGATACTCTCATATCCATCAGTATCTGTCAGAGGATGGAATCTACNCAGTTCAATTTGCAAAGTAGCAAACCAAATGTGGAAGAGAGTTGTGAAAAATTTTAGGACCCAGTGTAGGACCCAATTCAAGGCAAAAAATGCCCAGGTGGAATTAGTCCACCGACACACCTATTGGGGGTCCGACCCCAGTGAAAATTTAAAGAGTCCTGTTGACCTCATTTTTGGTTGAGGTTTAGTTTTTTCCTGTTTAGTAGCCTAAGGTCTAGCCATAGGACTTTTCCTATTGACTATTCCTAGAAAACTAGACTTGGAACCCTCACCAGGTTCTAGCCATAGGACTTTTCCTGTTGACTATTCCTAGAAAATTAGACATGGAACCCTCACCACTAGAAATTCCAAACTCTTCTCCACTCAACCTGGAGTTCCACATATTGCTCCCAACCTTTATGAACTTAGTAGGTGGGGTTACTGTGGGGGAAACTGAGGATGAGTCACCCCTAGGATTGTTGGACCTCAGGGTTGACCTTGGGTGTTGGTTTGGAGTTAAGGAACTCACTACACTCTTCTGCACTCACAATCACTCACAACCTTGAGCTCAAATTTCTAACCTAGATCCCTTGATCTTTTGGGATACTCATGTTGATGGTCCCCTAAATCTACTAGCCCTAGGGCTATGGTTTAGCTAAGACCACTATGTAGAGGATCCAAAATGGGGTTTCCTTTGGTCCATGGCTTATTGGTGGTGATTGGTACCTCAACTTTACCAAAATACCCATCTTGGCCATTTGCCCCTAAAACACCCCCAAATACCAAAATACCCCTCTTGCGCCCAAAATCCCAAAAATTCCAAAAATTACCAGAAAATCTCAAAAAACCCCAAATAATCCTAATTTCATTTCTCTCAATTACCCCATGACCCAATTTGGCCAATTTAACCATCTTTAACCAAAATCCCCAAATTGCCCTTTAAAGACCCAAATTTCCCCAACTCCAACTCAAATGTCCACCAATTTGATCTCAATTGATCCCAATTCCAATCCTAAGCTCAAATTCACTTTTTATATGACCAAACTAAACCAAATCCAAGCTCAATTGGTCCATGATTTACCCAATTCTAATTTGGGTCAAAACCCCAATTTTGACCATATGACTTAATCTCACCAAATTGACCCCATGGCCCCTAATTTTGATTTGGGCCAAAACCCCAATTTTGACCATATGACTTAATCTCACCAAATTGAACCCATAGCCTAGTCAATTAGCTAATTAAAATTGACAAAATCTTGATAACATTATTATACATCAAAATAAACCATCAATTGACATTGGTGAAGCCTCCAATCCATTTGATTTTGGCCTAGATCCAAAATTCCCAAATTTAGCCCTAAATTGGCTGAGTCCCCAAATTTCACCCAATTCATTGCCCTAACCTCTAAATTAGCATCCAATTCATGTTGAAAACTCTTCATGATATCCCTATTGACCATTTAAAATAATTAATCTGGATTTAGCCCAAGGCTAACCCAAGCTTGACCCAAGCCTAGCCCAACATGACCAAATTGATTAAAGTCTCAAATTGACCCCCCAATTGAACTCAAAACCATTTCCATCCTTCACCAAAGTTGTTCCTGTGATCATCTACACAAGTCCCTTAAATTGAGCTCAAAACCACTTCCATCCTTCACCAAAGTTGTTCCTTATGATCATATACACCAACAAACAACTATTTGGGCCATTGACATGGCTAACCTAGCCCAAAACCCAATTTTTGGTCATTTGCCAATAAATTGAGACTTCCATCCTTCACCAAAGTTATTCCTTATGATCATCTACACCAAATGCAAAATCAAATTGAGCAATTGACATGGATAACCTAGCCCAACTCCAAGTTTTGGTCATTTGCACCCACTTGGACCCATACACTAAATGTGACCTAACCACCCTAAGGCCACCAAATTAACTCCACCACAGGCATTAGTTGGACTTAGTGACCAGTCCAAACATCATGAAACCACCTAAACCAAGCCATGGACCAAAGGTACCCCAAATTAAGGGATCTTATTTCCAAAAATGCACATGCTTAAGAAATCTTTGCCAAATTCAAGCACATTTGCATTAAATTGCTGTGATGGATTCCTCTGGGTTCCCTGAGCTCCTAGCCCCCCTACCCCTGGACAGCCGGCAAGTTTAGTGGTCAGAAAAGCCCAAAACCAAGAGCCACTCTCATGGCACCTCACCCAAATCAACTGGCCGGTCGGCTAGCCTAGTGACCCAAAAAGCCCAAAACTGAGAGCCACTCCCATGGCACCTGACCCAAATCAAACCTAGAGGCCAGCTCATCAAAATCAAACTATGGAGCTCCTTTGCCCTCCACCTAACCACCACAATGCACCAAAGCTTATGCCCTGAGAGCCACCCCATGGACATTTTTATAAAAACTCATCTCCCACGTCCATGGGAGGTGTGCTAAAATTTCCTTAGAGAGGTCTCTCCAAAATTTACACAGAGCGTCCCTAAGATCCCCTCAATGCATTCCAACCATTTTTCCTCACCCATTCCCATTGCCGGAGCCCAATTTTGAGAGAAACCAGGACAGAGCCCAATACACCTCCACACTCCACCAAACTTCAATTTTTTGTGCCTACACCTTCACAAGAGTGAAAGAGGCCAAAGCTCCATCAAATCCCCCTTCCACAGAGCGTCTACCATAGCTCTAGACCAACACCCAAATCTGGCCGTGTTCGAATTCATACCTAGGCCTTACACAATGACCAGGGACTCAATCCCTATCCTCCTTGGACCCCAACAAACGTGCCGATCACCTCTGATTGAAGCCACCCTTCTCAGAGCAAAGGTATAAAACTCCTCCTCCTCCCGAGCTTATTTTGATTCTCCATTTACTTAAGCTTGATCAAAGTATAAAACTCCTCCTCCTCCCGAGCTTGTTTTGATCCTCCATTTACTTAAACTTGATTTCATTGCAATTAACCTCCTCCTCCCGAGCTTATTTTGATTCTCCATTTACTTAAGCTTGGTTTCATGGTACCTTAGACTGTATGGATATGTTCGTCTCACTTAGACAAGTCCATAGGATCAAACCCGAAGTGATTTCGTTGAGTCTAGACCGAGATCTTAAGGTTTTAGTGTGGAAGGTCACGGGATCATTCTATCGGGGACGATGACGGGGAGCCGTTTGATCGAGTGTGTATCAAATGGATGAGGGAGATCGAGCCTGACAGCGCTTCGAGACATAAACAGCGGGCCGAGTCAGCAAGCTACGTGGACGGCGACGTCCAACCAGAGCGCACCACGCATGCTTTCGGAGCTGCCTAGGATCTAGTCAGCACGCGCTGTTTAAGTAGATAAATAAGGCTTTTTCCTATTTATTTAAATACCCTTAACTTAGAAAATCCATAACTTTGTGTAGAAAAAAGCGCTGTTTAAATAGATAAATAGTGCTTTTTCCTATTTATTTAAATACCCTTAACTTAGAAAATCCATAACTTTGTGTAGAAAAATCACAAAAACTTTTTATATTTATTTAAATACCCTTAACTTAGAAAATTCATAACTTTGTGTAGAAAAATCACAAAAATAAATAAAAATACCGTTATTCAGTGAACAAAGGAGAATACTGTGGAATAATTTTTAAGTCCGTTTGGTGCATATTTTATTTTTGATTAATTAAACACTTTTTTGAATCATTTGATTCTTCATGCATATTGACACATCACCTTGGCTTTAAATTTTGACATATTGTAGCCTCTGTAAGGGAAAATATTCTCTAATTTTTTCAAAGTCAGAGGAGGTTCCTATATAGAGATCCATATTTTTTCAAGTTATTTCACATTATTTCCTTGAAATAATCATGGAAATTAGCATATTGATTATAAAATCCTAAGAAAATTTTGGAAGGTCTACCATGACGAGAGAAACTTTTGGAAATAATTTCATGGGTCAAGTCATTTAAAACATCCTTAAATTTTTTAAATACTAAATCACTAAGATAATTAATTTTGAAAAATATAAATATTTAAATGACTTGATTTTTTATCTTCATTGTGATTTATGATTCAGAGAACTCATCATAAAAGTTTCAAAATATTTTGAGTTCATTTAATAACTTAAATCGATTTTTAAAGATAAATACCACTCTTAACATTTAAATAATTTTTTAAAAATAAAAATATAGCTCAAAAAGTTATGAAACTTAGTTTTTTGAGTTCTCTGTGATCAGTGATGTTTTATAAAAATAAAATAATATTTTAAATAAAAACTTAATTTTTGACCTATTTTAAGTATTTAAATAATTAAAAATTCATAAAAATCATAAAAATAATAAAACACATGGAAATGTTCTTATTTCATAATCACTCAGGAACAACCAGAATATTTTTCCTGATTTTCTAAATAAAGATATTTATTTTCAAAGCTTAAAAATAATGTTGTTTAAAAAAGACTAAAAATGAGTTTTCACTAAAATAATTCCAATAAATCAAGGAAAAATCAAAAAAATTTAAAATTTTCTCCTTTGATTTCTCTGAACTTAGGGAGATTTTTCAAAAATATAAAACTTAATTTTCACCACCTAAAATATTTTATTTTTATTAAATATCACATAACTTAAAATAAATCTAATAAATCACAAAGAATTTAAAAAATAATAAAATTTGGTCCAAAGGCTTTTCTAGTCTAGTTATACCTCCAGTAAAAATTTCAAGTGATTATAATTTACCTTGGTCAAGTTAGGAATTTTTTTTGAAAATCCTATTATTGCATTAAGTTAAATTTTGAAAAATCACATTTTCTCCTCGGATGTCTCAATTGACCTATGAGTGAGGCAGGATAAAAATTTCAAAGTCATTTTAATTGAATTTGACAAATTATGAAGTGTTAGAGCCTTAGGGAAAATTTTTAAAGTCATTTGAATTGAATTTGACAAATTATGAAGTGTTAGAGCCTTAGGGGCAAATGATCAAAGTCATTTGAATTGAATTTGACAAATTATGAAGTGTTAGAGCCTTAGGGGCAAATGTGAGGATAAAAATTTTAAAGTCATTTAAATTGAATTTGACAAATTATGAAGTGTTAGAGCCTTAGGGGCAAATGTGTAATTTTGCATTGGAATTGAATTTGACAAATTATGAAGTGTTAGAGCCTTAGGGGCAAATGTGTAATTTTAGAAATTTTGCCTTAATTAATTATGAAGTGTTAGAGCCTTAGGGGCAAATGTGTAATTTTGGAAACCTTGCCTTAATTAAACATGTTAGGCTTAATTCACAAGGAGGGAAAATGGGTAACCTCTAATCTTAATCAATTTATTTGATGTTTGAAACCCAAAGGGGTTGAGGGAAAATGGGTAACCTCTGATCTTAATCAATTTATTTGATGCTTGAAATACAAAGGGGGTAAGGGAAAACGGTAACCTCTAATCTAAATAAATTTATTTGATGTTTGAAACACAAAGGGGTTAATTGGTAGAAATCAATCTCCTTTTCTCAATTAAGATTAATAAATTTCTAAATTATTAAAGTTTGGAAGTTTATTAAGATTAAATGATCCTGGACTTAGGGGTATGAATTTTTGAAGTCAATAACTAATCAATTTAATACCGTTATTTTGATTTTCAAATAAAATCAAAATCATGAATCATGAACATCTAAAGTTTAACCCTTTTCAAATTAAATAAGACACTCACTTAGGCCTTAAGGGCTTAGTGGTGACTTAGGCTAAATCAAAATTAACTAAAAAAGATTAGAGAAATAAACATAATCATATCAAACATCCTTGAAACACCACTAAGCCCAATTAGAATTAAAATTTGGCTAAGTGTTTAAATTACACTAGCTTGCCCCTTTAAGGGTCTTCACCCACATAATTTTCAAATTAAACCACAAGTGACAATTATCCCTATTCTTAGGGATAATTGAGACATCGATGTTCACTGAGTAATAAGTGTATTTACAGGATGAACCATTAAGCAACATAATGAGTTTAAATGGACTCGAGGCTTTTCACTAGTTGGTGAGAGAGAGGCATGGACCTGCTTCTCCCTCTTAACTTGTTGGATACCTCAGAGGCCTATTAAAACTTAATATGCTTCACTCAATGAAATCATCCTTAATTAAACTTTTAAGGACTCAACAAGATATGACATAGGGTTCAGAAAATTACCAAAACTTTACCTTTCCTGCTCTTCATAAACTATCTTAACATACATTTTAAGTTTCAGGTGGTGGAACGAGAAGACTCGCCAGGTACGCTTTTACAGTTTATAGTACCGTCTTTCTTCTGCCTTCTCCTTACACGTTTCATGCTTGCGTTTACCTATATAAACTTGCATGTTAACCATAACCATAACCCAAAACCAAAACTAAAAAAATCAACCAAGATAAAATTCACCGCCACAAGATTTAAAATATAAAACAACTCAAAATTTAATCACAAACATCACACAAAA
>JXCR01147796.1:102400-117019 GCA_002079205.1 Phalaenopsis hybrid cultivar
AATCGAAAAGAAATCAGGGGTAGTCGTAACTATCGACAAAGAAAAGTAGCCGATAAAGATATATGCAGAAGATCATCGTCTGTCTTCGTCACAGTACCCTCAGAAATAGAGCAGTCAATCTAACCAACGGCCGTCTCAGGAGGGATCACCTCGAATAGCGGGTAAAAAATATCCCTGTTAGAGCGACAGAAAGTTGTTTACTCCTTCAAAGATGAGGCTGTACCTAAAATATTCAAAAGCTTAATGAAGAAACCAGAATTCAAACTGCCTGATTCGAAGAAACCTGAAGAGGTGGATAAGAGGAATGAACCAAATTATTGTCTGTACCACCGGTTGCTTGGGCACACTATAGACAAGTGTTTCGTCTTTAAGGACTGGCTCGAGAAGAACCTCAAGGAAGAGAATATAACATTCCCAAAGAAATATTTGAGAGAACCTGAAAAAGGTTCCATAAACATGATTTCAGCTGAGTTAATCTCCCCAATTGATCCATATGTCGGAACAGATGGATGGAGTACAACTTTGGATGAACTCAAGAGGGCCCTCAATCAGATACAGGATTCATCAAAGCAAGCTTCTACAGATAACGAGGAAGGATGGAATGAAGTATGGAGCAAATCATCCAAGAAGATACTAAACAAGCTACAATCTACATCAAAACAAGCCTCCATTCAGAGTCTGCAGCATACCGAGTCCGAGATGAAGATTTCACCAGAAAATCCGTCATCGTCCAGGATGAAGAACAAGAAAAAGAGGAGCGCCACTGCTAAGATCGATAGCACGGGGGATATGATAGGGTCTCCCTCTACTAGATTGGTTATCTCGGATTCGGGGAAGAAAGTCCTTGAACCCTTGACCTTGTATGATTATCTTTTTGTCCCTCTGGGGTCTTATGAATATAATGGTTGTGATTTCGGCTACGTTTTGACTATTTCAGGTAATAACGTGACTGATTATAACCAAGATAGTTGCGATCTCGATCCTCAAAATGATCCTCAAATCGTACTTGAGTCCGATGAACTTGTTGTCAAGTCTAAAGAAGCATCAATGATATTGCTTACGAAAGCACTGATAACGAAGAGCCAACTCTCGAGCATCATGGTGCACCGCTCACCATCAACTTAGATCTCACCGACAAAGAGGAAAAGACAACAAAAGATTCAACAATGATATCTCAAAAAGAAGAAATCACAGATGTCAACTTGAGGAGCGGGAAAGTGTTACCACCAAGAACAGCTCCAACAGACAAAGGAAAACAGATAATAACTCAAGAAGAGATACCCCCACCTCCGCCAGTGGAAGAACCACCTAACCAAGATAAATCGGAGGATCATATAAAGTAGATTACAATGTGCTAGCTTATCTTAGGAAGTTGCCTGCCCGACTAAGAATCTACGACGCTCTGATCCTGTCAAAGGAGATGAGAGAATCTCTGGTTATAGCTTTGCTAGATCCAAAAATTTGCTTAGCTCAGTTGGCTAGCACATCCTTAGATGAAGTTTGCTCGTTGAGAGAACAGTTAGGGGTAACCTTTACAGACGCAGACTTGCTACTCGGTACCGCCGACCACAACCGTCCGCTCTACATCTCCGTCAACATTGGCAGATTTGTCTTATCCAAAGTTTTAGTGGATCCTGGAGCATCTCTCAACTTTATGAGTCTACGGACGTTAACATATTTGGACTTCGATGTTCAGGAGCTCATCCCCGATAAGATGATGTTAAGAGGATTCAACCAAAAGGGAGAAAGAGCCATCCCCGATAAGATGATGTTAAGAGGATTCAACCAAAAAGGAGAAAGAGCCCTTGGATCAATAATAAGATGATGTTAAGAGGATTCAACCAAAAGGGAGAAAGAGCCCTTGGATCAATTACATACTCACAAGGTTATAACTGTTAAATTTCATATCATCAATGCTGAGACCTCTTTTAAAGCTCTATTTGGTTGACCGTAGATTCATGAGCATAATATGGTTCCATCATCCCTACACTAGTGCATTAAATACCGGAAAGATGGTCAAGAAAATTGCATCAAAGGAGACCTACAACCATTTTCAGTGCATGAAGTTGGTATCCATGAAGATGCTGCCTATTACGCGCCTCCAAAGAAGACTGTCTTCTCGCGCAAAATTTTGACATACAAAGATAAAGATTTAGAAGGATCACAAAAAGAAGGCCATACAACTCTGCTTCAACAACCTTCTACCACTCCCCTACATCGAGTTGGNAAATAGGTACAAAATGGGGGTTAGGTGAGGATCCCCTGCTACTAAAGAAAAAGAAATTACATAATGCATACGATACGGGGTTCATCCACCAAATACAACTCCACACAAAACAACCGAAGAAAAACAAATTAACAAAATAATAGAACTGTAGGTCCGCCACAGTATACATGTAAACCCAAGTATGTATACCAAAAACAATAAACAAAAAACTTAAAAAGGGATCATGTGACGAAAACCAGCTGCGAACCAGTCAAGATATATGAGCAAACCTTAGAGGCAAAGCACCAAAATACATTCATAAACTACTGGAAGCTACAGGTGGACCAAAAATGACGAAGTAGAATCCTCGAGGCCCATAAAAAAAAATGGAGACCACCTCGTGGAACTAGAATTAAGAAAGAAGTACCAACCAAAAACCATGTGTCTAGCAGTATCTCTACAATAGAACAAATGAAGTGTTGACCTCATTTTTGGTTGAGGTTTAGTTTTTCCTCTTTAATAGCCTAGGGTCTATCCATAGGACTTTTCCTGTTGACTATTCCTAGAAAACTACACATGGAACCCTCATCACTAGAAATTCCAAACTCTTCTCCACTCGACTTGAAGTTCCACATATTGCTCTCAACTTCTAAATACTTTGTAGGTGGGGTCACTATGGGGGAAACTCAAGATGAGTCACCCTTAGGATTGTTGGACCTTAGGGTTGACCTTAGGTGTTGGTCTGGATCTAAGGCACTCACTATACTTATCTGCATTCACAATCACTTACTACCCTAAACCCAGAATTTCTAACCTAGATCCCTTGATGTTTCGGGATACTCATGTAGATGGTCCTCTAAACCTACTAGCCCTAGGGCTATGGTTTGGCTAAGACCTCTATGTAGAAGACCCAAAATGGGGTTTCCATTGGTCCATGGCTTATTGGTGATGTTTGGTACCTCAAATCTACCAAAAATACCCATCTTGGCTTTTTACCCCTAAAACACCCCCTAATTACCAAAATGCCCCTCTTGGGCTCAAAATCCCAAACCCATCTCGGCCTTTTACCCCTAAAACACCCCCAAATTACCAAAATACCCCTCCATAGCTCGACATCTTGGCCTTTTACCCCTAAAACACCCCCTAATTACCAAAATTCCCCTCTTTGGCCCAATATTTTGGCCTTTTACCCCTAAAACACCTCCAAATTACCAAAATAGCCTTCCATAGCTCAAAATCCTAAAAAAATCCAAAAATTCGCATAAAATACAAATAAATCCCTAATATTACCATTTTCATTTCTCTCTACTACTACATGACCCAATTTGACCAATTTGACCATCTTTAACCAAAATCCCCAAATTGCCCTTTAAAGACCCAAATTTCCCCAACAAACTTAAGTGTCCATCAATTTGATCTAAATTGACCCCAATTCCAATTCTAAACTCAAATTCACTTTTCATATGACCAAACTAAACCAAATCTAAGCCTGATTGTCTCATTATTTGAGCTCAATTTCCCAAGTGGGACATACAGTTTCCCCTCATATGAAGAATGAAAGTTTGAAGGATATTAAGTCTGCTAGAAAATCTCATAGGTCGACTATAAAGTCACCTACCCGTGTTCTTGTCAGGCTCCGTTTGGGAAACCGTGTTGATACTGCTATAATCACCACCGACCATACCACCACCAGGACCGCGGGTCGCAGGCCGATTAAGTCAAGACTGGGTCCTAGTGGTTTACCGGTTATTCCTGCAATCATGGAAAGAAAGACAAGACGATTACCTGACACTGTAGCCAGTCTACACCACGAGGAGCATACCTTCCCTCGACATACCGATGTCTCTACCAAGACATCCCGCCATGATGCATCACCGTTGAAGAAGAAGAGGGTATGGGTACCCAAGGTCGCTGCACCGATACAGTTCAGTGAGCCTGCAGGACAGGAAGTAAAACCAGTACCTGAAATATCTAACATCATCGCGTCAATAGACAGCGACATGGAAGAACAAGTTGAGGATTTCCATCAAGTTCCTCCAGATCTTAAAGCAATGAAGGAATCAATAATTGAGGAAAAAGTTGAGAAACTCATGATCGAGATTTCTGAGTTAGCTCGAGAACACGGAGTTTCCGTCAATAATGATGACGAGGATTTTGATTACAGTGATTACTTGGAGGATGATTTGAAGGATGTCCATGTGATCGAAACCATAGCTACCACATTTGCACGCGAGGCTCAACCTCACTCGGAAGAGTACGTCGTAGATGAGCTGCATAGGGTTATCCTCCTCAGAGATGAGCAAGTTGTTCTACTGGAGAAAAGAATAGAAGAGATGACTGCAGCTACGATCTTCATGGCCACCATTCAGGGGCAATCACAAGCACAAAGATTGGCTTCTCAAGAGATTAATCAGCCAAAAATCATACACATCAAAGATGAAAGAAGGGAGGCTACTTTGACAGACAAATAAGAACAACCAAAGAAGGATTCTCCATCATGTGCCATGCCAGAAAAAGAGTTCAAGCAAATGGTTGAACAAGTGCGGGAGGCCTTAGCCCAGTCCAACGGCGGTCCATCAATTTTAAAGGGTAGACCTTACTCGGAGGAGTTCGATGCCGTCCCTTTCCACAAGGGTTTTGTGACCCCAAACTTCAAGATATTCGATGGGACTGGAAATCCCAGACAGCACATAGCACAGTTCGAGCCAATTGTGGCAACAAAAGGAATAACGAAGCTCTACTCTGCCAGCAGTTTGTCAGCAGCTTGTCAGGGATTGCTTTTGATTGGTACGTTGACTTGCCAAATGGGTCAGTTAAAACATTTTCTGAGTTGAAATAGTTTTTTGTATAAAGATTTGATGGGGTGCAGCATCATGTGTCTACTGGAGAACTCATTATGGAGAACCAGAAGCCTAGTGAAACCTTTGCAGACTATATTTTGAGGAGGAGAAACCTTAGGATAAAATGTGAACCTCAGCTGCAGGAACATCAAGCGATTGAGATTCTACTAAAAAGCATTCATGGGCTAGTAGCTTTCATGCTTAAGGGACTCACCATCAAATCCTTCAAGAAGCTACTCAGTAAAGACAGCAGTCTTCAAGAAGAAATGAAGCACATGGAGTCGTATGAAAAGGCTAAGGAGACCAGAGTGTTTGAAAAGAAATCAGGGGTAGTCGCAACTGTCAACAAATGAAAGCAGCCGATAAAGATATATACAGAAGATCATCGTTACTCTTCATCACAGTACTCTCAGAAACAGAGCAGTCAATCCAACCAACGGCCGTCTCAGGAGGGATCACCTCGAACAGCAGGTAAAAGGATATCCCTATTAGAGTGACAGAAAGTTGTTTTCTCCTTTAAAGATGAAGTTGTACCTAAAATATTCAAAAGCTTGATGAAGAAACCAAAATTCAAACAACCTGANGAGGAGTATTTGAGAGAACCTGAAAAAGGTTCCGAAAACATGATTTCAGCTGAGTCAATTTCCGCAATTGATCCATATGTCGGAACAGATGGATGGAGTACAACTTGGGAAGAACTGAAGAGGGTCCTCAATCAAATGCAAGATTTGTCGAAACAAGCTTCTACAAATACTGAAGAAGGATGGAATGAGGTATGGAGTAGATCATCCAAGAAGATACTGNAACCTGATCCAAAGAAACCCGAAGAGGTAGATAAGAAAAATGAACCAAATTATTGCCCATACCACTGGTTGCTTGGGCACACTATAGACAAAAGCTTTGTCTTTAAAGACTGGCTGGAGAAGAACCTCAAGGAAGAAAATATAACAATCCCAAAGGAGTATTTGAGAGAATCTAAAAAATTTTCGATAAACATGATTTCAACTAAGTCAATCTCCCCAATTGATCCATATGTCGAAACAGATGGATGGAGTACAACTTGGGATGAGCTCAAGAGGGTCCTCAATCAAATACAGGATTCATCGAAACAAGCTTCTACAAACACCGAAGAAGGATGGAATGAGGTATGGAGTAGATCATCCAAGAAGATACTGAACAAGCTACAGTCTGCATCAAAACAAGCCTCCATTCAGAGTTTGCAACACACCGAGCCCGAGATGAAGGTTTCACCAGAAAATCCGTCATCTTCCAGGACAAAGAACAAGAAAAAGAAGAGCGCCACTGCCAAGATCGATAGCACGGGGGATAGGGACAAAGAACAAGCAAAAGAAGAGCGCCACTGCCAAGATTGATAGCACGGGGGGTAGGGTAGGGGCTGCCTCTACTAGATTGGTTGTCTCGGANATTTTAGAAATACCGAAGAAGGATGGAATGAAGTATGGAGCAAAACATCTAAGAAGATACTAAACAAGCTACAATCTGCATCAAAACAAGCCTCCATTCAGAGTCTGCAGCATACCGAGCCNGAAACAGATTGATGGAGTACAACTTGGGATGAACTCAAGAGGGTCCTCAATCAAATGCAGGATTCATCGAAATACAAATACCGAAGAAGGATGGAATGAGGTATGGAGCAGATCGTCCAAGAATATACTGAATAAGCTACAGTCTGCATCAAAACAAGCCTCCATTCAGAGTCTGCAGCATACCAAGCCCGAGATGAAGATTTCANCATCACTGCCAAGATTGTTAGCACAGGGGGTAGGATAGGAGCTGCCTCTACTAGATTGGTTGTCTCGGATTTGGGGAAGAAAATCCTCTAACCCTTGACTTTGTATGATTATCCTTTTATCCCTCCGGGGTCTTATAAATATAATGGTTGTGATTTTGGCTACGTTCTGACTATTTCTAGTAATAACGTGACTGATTATGACAAAGCTAATTGCGATCTCGATCCCCAAAATGATCCTCAAATCGTACGGGGTATTATAGCAGATGAAGTTTGCTCGTTGAGAGAACAGTCACGGGTAACCTTCACAGATGAAGACTTGCTGCTCAGTACCGCTGACCACAACCGTCCGCTCTACATCTCCGTTAACATTGGCAGATTTGTGTTATCCAAAGTTTTAGTGGATTCTGGAGCATCTCTTAACTTGATGAGTCTACGGACGTTAGCATATTTGGACTTCGACGTTCAGGAGCTCATCCTCGATAAGATGATGTTAGAAGGATTCAATTAAAAGGGAGAAAGAGCCCTTAGATCAATTTCATTACTTATAAAGGTTGGAGAACTTGTAACAATCGTTAAATTTCATATCATCGACTCAGAGACCTCTTTTAACGCTCTATTGTGTCCACCATGGATTCATGAGTATAAAATGGTTCCATCATCCCTACATCAGTGCATTAAATACCGGAAAGATTGTCAAGAAAATTACATCAAGGGAGACCTACAACTGTTTTCAGTGCATGAAGTTGGTATCCATGAAGATGCTGCCTACTACGCGCCTCCAAAGAAGACTATCTTGTCGTGCAAAATTTTGACAAACAAAGATAAAGATTCAGAAGGATAGCAAAAAGGAGGCCAGACAACTCCGCTTCAACAACCTTCTACCACTCCCCTATAACAAGTTGGTGGAGGTTCTTCTAGTTCACGCACCCGAGGTCGAGGCCGGGGACGCGGACGAGGGAATATCAATTTAATTGTTGAACGGACTAGGCCAACTGTCAACATTGGTGATAAAGACAGTTCTGAAGATGAAATAATGATGACAAAACAGAAGAAGCCTCAGTACGAGATATCCCTAGAAGATAAAGAGAGGAATGAATATGAAACAATGTATGATCGGATAAACCACTATGTGGATACTATGACCCTCATTCAATTCACGCTCAAAGGGTCGAGAGTTTAGAGGTCAAGGAAGTCCGTAGTGTTGGTTCAAAGCCAATCAAATTTTACTGTGCTTCTACCTCTACTAAGCTTGAAAAACATGTAAATTTGGATGTTGATTCTAATGAATTAATGGAAATGCCTTTTGTTTACTTCTCGCCTTGTGTTCAAAAGTTAATTCAACAGGGACACTTACCAAAACAACTATCTTTTGGTTACTTCTCGCCTTGTGTTCAAAAGTTAATTCAACAGGGACACTTACCAAAATGCATTGTGTTCCAAAGAAAATTCAACAGGGACATTTACCAAAATAAATGCCAAAAGATAAATTTCAACTTTTTGAAAAATTGTGGAATACTAAAAGTTGAGCTCCCAATTAAAAAGAAGCTCTCGGATTTAGTACAGTTGGATCAGTGGATGATTCTGAATTTTGCATGGTTATTACTAGTGAGTCAAAAAAAGATTGTCTCCATGTAGAGGATGACTCTACTAATCAACCAATAGAAGATGCTCCGCCAGAATTTGAGGAAGAAATTAAAACCACTATTGATGAATTGAAAGAGATTAACCTCGGGACTGAAGAACGACCCCGAACTACATTTATAAGTTCTCTACTTGATGACGAAGAATCTGCAAAATTGGTCAAACTATTAGCAGAATTCAAAGATTGCTTCGCATGGAGCTATAACAAAATGCCATGACTGTCAACAGAGGTTGCAGTCCATAAACTTGGGGTGGACAAGAATGTAACCCCAGTAAAACAAGCTACAANGGGCAAATACAAAGGATGATTTAATCCTTTAAATTAAGACCTACCCGGTCTACAGACTAACCTCTACTTTCAGTGCTTGCACTAAGGATTACGAGGTTTTTGGCCATTTAGCTAACCCTATAATTTTCTATTTTAAAGCCTGCTGCGATGGCTTACCCAACGCTGGCCTTTTCTTGCAACCTGCCGCCGGATCGCAAGGCCCATAACGTCGCTCCCACCTTGAAGTTTGGTGCCGGATTTGAAGACCTCGAGGTTATCCTTAGGAAAGCCCCATTTGTGTTAATGAAGATCGCTGCCCCGAAAGTTCAAGAGCCTCCTGCAGAACTCATTTTGAACTGCCTTCAAGATTTCCTTGCCGGCAATAAGGTTAAAGCTGTTGCGGTCGTGACACCCACCAAACCTGCTATCCCCACTGCTGCTAAGGGAAAGGAAGTGATGATTGTCAAAGATTTGGCTCAAGGATTAACTGTTCCGCCACCCGTGTTTGAAATCGGGTCGAGCTCAAGGACTGTACCACTAATCCAAAATCAAAGGAGAAACCACAATAAGAGAGTTCGGAGGGCCATCAAAGTCCAGACTCTTGAAAACACACCTGATGAGGAGGAGCCTCATCAAGTTGAAGAGGTATTACCAGAAATTTACCCACTCCTGCGAGGAAGTAGATTCCATCCTCTGACAGATACTCATGGATATGAGAGTATCCGAAAGATTGCTGCTGCATTCCCATCACCTCATGGACATGGTGAGCCAGCCCCATCACCCGAGTTAGTGCAGTCTTGAGAAGGCTTGCTAATAAAGAAGGATGTTCTATTAGTGAATTACTTAAACGAGTGGGAAATGCAATTTCCCCTCATATGAAGAATGAAATTTTGAAGGATATTAAGGCCGCTAGAAAGTCTCGTAGGTCGACTATAGAGTCACCTACCCGTGTTCCCATCTGGCTCCGTTTGGGAAACTGAGTCGATACTGTTATGGTCACCACCTATCATACCACCACCAGGACCTCAGGTCGCCGGCCAATTAAGTCAAGACTGGGTCAAGGAAGTTTACCCATTATTCCTGTAATAATAGAAACAAAGACAAAATGACTACCTAACACTGTAGCCGGTCTACACCACGAGGAGCATACCTTCCCTCGACATACCAATGTCTCTACTAAGACACCCCGTCCTGAGGCATCATCGTCAAAAAGGAAGAAGGTATGGCTACCTAAGGTCGCTGCACCGATACTGTTCAGTGAGCATGTAAGAGAGGAAGCAAAACCAGTGCCTGGAATATCCGACATTGTCTTGACAATAGCCAGCGAGATGGAGGAACAAGTTGAGGATTTCCATCAGGGTCCTCCAGATCTTAAAGAAATCAAGAATCAATAATTGAAGAAAAAGTTGAGAAACCAGAATCGAGATTTCTGAGTTAGCTCAAGAACACGGAGTTTCCGTCAATAGTGACAATGAGGATTTGAGAACATAGAGTTTCCCTCGATAGTGACAATGATGATTTTGATTACAATGATTAGTTGGAGGAAGATTTCATGGATGTCCATCTGATTGAAACCAGAGCTACCACATCTGTGCGCGAGGCTCAACCTCACACTAAAGAGAACGCCGTAGATGAGTTGCGTAGGGTTATCCTCCTCAGGAATGAACAAGTTGTTCTATTGGAGAAAAGAATATAAGAAATGACTGCAACTATGACCGCCATGGCCACCATTCATGGGCAATCACAAGCACCATGATTGGCTTCTCCGGAGATTAACCAGCCAGAAATCTTAGACATCGCAGATGAAAGAAGGGAGGCTACTTTGACAGACAAAGAAGAACAACCGACGATGGATTCTCCATCAAGTTTCATGTCAAAAAAAGAGTTCAAGCAAATGTTTGAACAAGTACGGGATGTCTTAGCCCAGTCTAAGGGCGGTGCATCAATTTTAAAGGGTAGACCTTATCCGGAAGAATTTGATGCTATTCCTTTCCCCAAGGGCTTTGTGACCCCAAACTTCAAGATATTCGATGGGACTAGAAATCCCAGACAACACATAGCACATTTTCGAGCAAATTGTGGAAACACGAGGAATAGCGAAGCTCTACTCTGTCAGCAGTTCGTTAGCAGCATGTCAGGAATTGCTTTCGACTGGTACTTTGACTTGCCCAATGGATCAGTTAAAACATTTTCTGAGTTGGAACAGTTATTTGTGAAAAGATTTGCTGGGGCGCAACATCATGTGTCTNATCGACTTTAGAGATTTGAACAAGGCATGTCCAAAAGACGAGTTTCTACTACCTATACCAGAAATGATGGTGGATATCACTTCAACACATGAGATTTTCTCCTTCATGGACAGATCGTCAGGGTATAACCAAATCAAGATGGCTCCCAAGGATGCAGCGCTTACAGATTTCAGAACACCGATTGGAATTTTCTGCTACATAGTGATGTCGTTCGGCCTAAAGAATGCTAGAGCAACATATCAGCGTGCAATGATGAAGATTTTTGATGACCTCATTCACAATCAAGTAGAATGCTACGTGGATGAACTGGTCATCAAAAGTAAACGAAAAATAGACCATTTGTATGATTTGAGGATTGTGTTTGAACGGTTACAACAATTTGACCTTAAAATGAATCCCTTAAAGTGCGCTTTCAGTGTCACCTCCGGGAAATTTATAGGATTCGTTGTCTGTCATCAGGGAATCGAGATCGACCCGGATAAGATTAAAGCTATCTTGGAAATGCCTCCCCTTAAAACCTTGAAGCAGTTACGTTCCTTCTAGGAGAAGTTGGCATATTTGAGATGTTTTATTTCTAATCTCTCAGGTAGGTGTGAGCCTTTCTTGACATTAATTAAAAAGGACGCCAAATTTATTTGGGAAGAAAAATGTCAGCGGGCTTTGAGGACGTTAAAAAATTTTTAATGACACCTCCTGTTTTGGTAGCCCCTATCCGTGGGAAACCGTTGATACTTTATACCACGGCTTTGGATGACTCTCTTGGAGCCCTCTTAGCCCAAGTCAATGAGGAGGGAAAAGAAAATGCTCTCTACTACTTGAGTTCTCTTCTAATACCAACGGAGGTAAGTTATCCACCTATTGAGAAGCATTGTCTGGCATTAATTTTCATCGCTCAAAAGCTTAGACATTACATACTTTCTCATAAGATCACCCTAATTTCAAAATTTAATCCATTGTAATATCTCATGACCCGACCAACACTCTCCGGACGTTTAGCGAGATGGTCAATGATCTTATTGCAATTTGATATAACTTTTGTGCCCCTCGGTGCTATCAAGGGATAGATTTTAGCAGACTTTCTTGCTGCACACCCACTGCCAGCTGGGTCCTCTCTCAACGACGAGTTACCGGACGAGCAGATACTACAAATAGAATTTTTGAGTGCGCAGCGCTGGGAAATGTACTTTGATGGTGCTTCATCAGCCAAGAAAGACAAGGGATCAAGCATAGTTATACCAGGCAAGGCAGGGATCGGTTTGATCTTTATCACGCCGGATAAGAGTATGTTGAGGTTTTCGTACCACCTGACGGAGCCATAATGAAGCAGAATATGAATCTTAATCACCGGATTGGAGTTGGCGATTTCAATGGATATAACGAACATTGTCATTTATGGTGCCTCTCAACTCGATTGTCATTTATAGTGTCTCTCAACTTGTCATCCAGGAAGTCACCGAACAATACATAATTCTAAAACCAAGATTAGCAGAATACCATCTGTACACGATGAAGCTCCTGGAGCAGGTTCTTGAGGTGACTTTCTATTGGATTCCTTGGGGAGATAATGCTCATGCCGACGCTTTAGCAAAACTCGCTAAGGAAATGTCGTGTCCCCCGGAGTATTCCATTGAAGTCACGTTGCAAGGAGCGACTTCAAAACTCTACACAAGCTTGGAAAAGAAGAAACCGTAAATGCAGTTGCAAGCATTAACGAAGATTGGCGCAAGCTATTAATAGAATATTTGCATACTGGAAAGCTGCCAAAAGACAAGTCTGAGGTACACCACATCACAAGAAGGGCCATGTCTTACGCTCTGGTGGGAAATGTTCTCTACAAAAGATCGTTTGACCAAATGTGGCTACTGTGTTTGAGCAGAGCCGAGACACAGAATATTATCAAAGAAGTACAAGTTGGATTGTGTGGCACTACCAATCAGGACCAAAAAAGAAAATGAAGATTAAAAGACTCGGATATTATTGGCCAGCAATGATGTCCGATTGCATGGATACAGCCAGAAGATGTCACCAATGCCAAGTGCATGGGGTGATCTTACACCAACCTCCGAATGTGCTACACCCAACTGTTGCCTCGTGGCCATTCGATGCAGAAGATGTCACCAATGCCAGGTGCATGGGGTGGTCTTACACCAGCCTCCGAATGTGTTACGGTACATGGGGTGGTCTTACACCAACCTCAGAATGTGCTACACCCAACTGTTGCCTCGTAGCCATTTGAGTGTTGGGGAATAGACATAATAGGACCAATAGACCCTCCATCTTCTAAAGGACACAGATTCATACTTGCCGCTACAGATTACTTCTCCAAGTGGGCAGAGCCAGTGCCGTTTCGTGAGGTTACGACACAGCACGTTCTTCAATTTTTCAAAAGCCAAATCGTTTACCATTTCGGAGTACCTCGAAGAATAATCTCTGACAATGGGACAACTTTTAAAAGCACAAAGATCAACAATTTTGTCAGCAGACATGGGATAGATTGGAGACACTCTACAATTTACTATCCCAGAGAAAATGGTCTGGTTGAAGCCTTCAACGAAACACGGGTACATATTTTGAAGAAAACACTGGATGAAAATAAAAGGGATAGGCATAACAAGTTGTTAGAAGCACTGTGGGCCTACCAGACGACTTTCAGGACTCATACTCATTGTACACCTTATATGCTCGTGTACGGGACCGAGGTCGTGCTACCGCTAGAGATCCAGACACCATCTCTCAGATGACTAAGTATGTCCTATACCAATTAGATTTCTAAATATGTATCTGCTCTTACAAGTCTTATGTATTACATTTATTTTCAAAGCTTAAAAATAATTTTTTAAAAAGGCTAAAAATGAGTTTTCACTAAAATAATTCCAATAAATCAATGAAAAATCAGAAAAATATTAAAATTTTCTTCTCTAAGTTCTCTAACCTTACAGAGATTTTTCAAAAATATAAAACTTAATTTTCACCACCTAAAATATTTTATTTTTGTTAAATATCTTAGAATTTAAAATAATTCTAATAAATCACAGAGAATTTAAAAAATGATGAAATTTGGTCCAAAGGCTTCTCTGGTCTAAGTATACCTCGAGTAAAAATTTCAAGGGATTATAATTTACCTTAGTTAAGTTAGGAATTTTCTTTGAAAAATCCTATTCTTGCNATTTTACAGGCAAAGAAGAACAACCAAAGAAGGATTCTCCATCAAGTGCCATGCCAGAAAAAGAGTTCAAGGAAATGGTTGAACAAGTACGGGATGCTTTAGCCCAGTCCAAGGGTGGTGCATCAATTTTAAAGGGTAGACTTATTCGGAGGAGAAGTTTGATGCCATGCCTTTCCCCAAGGGCTTTGTAACCCCAAACTTCAAGATATTCGATGGGACTGAAAATCCCAGACAGCACAGCACATTTTCGAGCCAATTGTGGAAACACAAGGATTAGCGAAGCTCTACTCTGCCAGCAGTTCGTTAGCAGCTTGTCAGGGATTGCTTTCGACTGGTACGCTGACCTGCCCAACGGGTCAGTTAGAACCATTTTTTGAATTGGAACAATTATTTGTGAAAAGATTTACTTGGGCACAGCATCATGTGTCTATTGGAGAACTCATGATGGAGAAGCAGAAGCCTAGTGAAACCTTGACAGACTATATTTTGAGGTGGA
>JXCR01147796.1:124082-135759 GCA_002079205.1 Phalaenopsis hybrid cultivar
CCTAACAGTTGCATCATCAACATTTACGAAGAAGGGGATTGCATTCCTCCACACATTGACCATCATGAATTTGTGAGGCCTTTCTGCACGGTCTCATTCATGAGTAAGAGCAATATTTTGTTTGGAAAAGAAATCGATATAATCGGCCCCGGTGAATTCAAAGGAGCTGTGGAGATTCCTCTTCCAGTTGGTTCAGTACTTGTTCTCAAGGGCAATGGTGAAGACGTTGCCAAACACTGCATTCCAGGAGTACGACACCGTAGGGTGTCCGTGACCTTCCACAGAATGGATGACAGTAAGATACCATATGGATTCCAGCAAGAACCGGAGTTGGAGGAACTGTTTCCTTACGAGCTATGAGAAGGTTGTACCTCTGAATACATGCAAAGGGGACTCTTATCCTGGAGCATGACTTAGAAGGTCTGCTTGATCAAGAGCTCGATATACCAAGCGCAGAGGACTCACTTGCTTTCTTTTAACAAGCATGACAAGTATATGATGTAATCAGTCTATGATGTCCTCATATCATGAGAAGACTCTCAATGCATTTCAGCATGAATTACATGATGTACTCTCTATGAGGCATTAGCCTATATTTGATGTGTAGTATCTTTATTGAAGCAGATTAATGAAAATTTCTCTCAAGTTGTGCCTTTTTGTCAATTGCCTTTTTGTGCGATGGATGAAAGTCGCGAACCTTGCGATGGTTCAGAGTTCCAATGAACAAAGAACGAAACGACAAATCTTTTAACAGTAAATAAAACACAAATAAAAGATTATTATAATAAATAAAAAACAAAATAAATTTCTTTTGAAAATCAACCAATAGAAATTAAAACTTTTAAAAAAACACATTTTTTTGTAAAATCAATTGTGACAAAAGCAACAGGAAAATAAAACAAACATGTTGAGTGGATACTTCCATTTTTGGAATTTCCTACTCTTTGTGCGCGCAGCACAACCATCGTTATCTACACTAACTCTCTACACATCCCCGCAGTATCTGACATTCTGCACAAAACTCCACGAAGCTTTACAAATCTTCTTCAAAATCAACATTTCCACATGACACACTGCCGCAAATTCAACATCACAAGCTCTTTGTAAATTTCAAATCACATCTTCAAATCAGTACCTAAATCCTGATTCTCACATTTTGAGGTCGATACCTAAATTTTGACTCTCTCCTTGGGATTGATACCTATATTTCAATTCTCTCATCTTCGGATTGATGCTTACATTTCAATTCTCATTCCTGAATCAGTCCTAAATTTCTGATTCTTTACATTTGAGGTCGGACCTTACATTCCGACACTTTGAATCAGTCCTAAATTTCTGATTCTTTACATTTGAGGTCGGACCTTACATTCCGACACTTTCTGAATCAGTCCTACATTTCTGATTCATTACATTTGAGGTCGGTCCTTAAATTCGAAACTTTCTTTTGAGAATTGACCTACATTTCAATTCTCATTTCTGAATCAGTCCTACATTTCTGACACCCTCCATTTCTAAATCAGTCCTAAATTTCTGATTCTTTACATTTGAGGTCGGTCCTTACATTCCGACACCTTCTAGAGAATTGACCTACATTTCAATTCTCATTTCTGAATCAGTCCTACATTTCTGATTCTTCACATAATTTCTAATTCTTTACATTTGAGGTCGGACCTTACATTCCGACACTTTCTTTTGATAATTGAACTACATTTCAATTCTCATTTCCGAATCAGTCCTAAATTTCTGATTTCTTACATTTGAGGTTGGACCTTACATTCCGACACTTTCTTTTGAAAATTGACCTACATTTCAATTCTCATTCCGAATTAGTCCTAAATTTTTGATTCTTTACATTTGAGGTCGATCTTTACATTCCGACACCTTCTTTTGAGAAACGATCTACATTTCAATTCTCATTTCTGAATCAGTCCTAAATTTCTGATTCTTTACATTTGAGGTTAGACCTTACATTCTGACACCTTCTTTTGAGAATTTACCTGCATTTCAATTCTCATTTCTGAATCAGTCTTAAATTTTTGATTCTTTACATTTGAGGTCGGACCTTACATTCCGACACTTTCTTTTGAGAATTCACCTACATTTCAAGAATTTCTGATTCTTTACATTTGCGGTCCTTACATTCCGACACCTTCTTTTGAGAATTGACCTACATTTTATTTCTCATTTCTGATTCAGTCCTAAATTTCTAATTCTTTAAATTTGAGGTCGGTCCTTACATTCCGACACGTTCTTTTGAGAATTGACCTATATTTCAATTCTCATTTCTGAATTAGTCCTAAATTTCTGATTCTTTACATTTGAGGTCGATCCTTACATTCCGACACTTTCTTTTGAGAATTGACCTACATTTCAATTCTCATTTTTGAATCAGTCCTAAATTTCTGATTCTTTACATTTGAGTTCGGTCCTTACATTCCGACACTTTCTTTTGAGAATTGACCTACATTTCAATTCTCATTTCTGCGAGGCCGGTCCTTACATTCCGACACTTTCTTTTGAGAATTGACCTACTTTCAATTCTCATTTCCGAGGTCCTTACATTCCGACACTCTCTTTTGAGAATTGACCTACATTTCAATTCTCATTTCCGAAACCTTACATTCCGACACCTTCTTTCGAGAATTGACCTACATTTCAATTCTCATTTCTGAATGATCCTTACATTCTGACACTCTCTTTTGAGAATTGACCTACATTTCAATTCTCATTTCCGAATCCACATCTCTGATTCATTACATTTGAGGTCGGTTCTTACATTCTGACATTCTCTTTTGAGAATTGACCTACATTTCAATTCTCATTTCTGAATCAGCACATCTCTGATTCATTACATTTGAGGTCGGTCCTTACATTCCGACACTTTCTTTTGAGAATTGACTTTTGAATCAGTCCTACATTGCTTATTCTTTACATTTGAGGTCGGACCTTACATTCCGACACTTTCTTTTGAGAATTGACCTATATTAATTCTCATTTCTGAATCAATCCCACATCTCTGATTCATTACATTTGAGGTCGGTCCTTACATTCCGACATTCTCTATTGAGAATTGACCTACATTTCAATTCTCATTTCTGAATCAGTCCTATATTTCTGATTCATTACATTCGAGGTCGGCCCTTACACTCCGACGCTCTCTCTTCCACTCTATCTCTTTCCGAGTTGATATTTGGATTTCAAATTCCTACCTTGGGGTCAACGCTTACATTTTGACTCCCATCCTTTGGAAAACTTTGAAAAATTATAACTCAAAATTCATTCTCCGATCCCCAGCGAGAGTCCCTACTTCTCGGCTTGATTAAACACACACCTGCTAATTCCCCAACAGAAACAAATCACACACACAACTCTACACATACTTCCAAGGTCTGTTGTCTTAGGAGTCTGTATTGGTTTTTGTTGATCTCGTCGGTCAACGCCAATACGTGCGGTGTGTTTTCCCAGCACACCACACCTTTTAAGGGTCCATTTGTTGACCTCATTTTTGGTTGAGGTTTAGTTTTTCCTCTTTAGTAGCCTAGGGTCTAGCCATNCAATTACTTGCAGTTAAAAAGTTAAAAGACAAAGAAGTAAAGAAAAATATTGAAAATAAGAGAAAATAGAAAACGGAAATGCTATAGAGAGAAAAATTGCTAAAGAAATAAAAGAGAAATTAGAAAAAAAACATGAAAATGTGAAAAAATGGGAAGATTAAGATAAAAAAGAACATCATATATCGAGGATGATGAGCTTCGAAAAGTTGTCCAGTAATCCTACACCTTTCCAAACCTATGAGTAGGTGATAAAATTTCCAAAACCAATGAAGCAATCATGGAGAATAACCAAATACCAGCTGGAAGAGTTTCCTAACCAAGTATAACGAATAGAACACCAGCAGTATGCATTGACTCAGATTACAACTAGGAGGATGTCATACCCTATAAGTTACTATATTGATCCAACGAAAGTAAGAATGTTATGGAGAACTTCACTTAACAAAGAAGACAATGATGGTAATGAAGAAGTAATCACGAATCTAGACAATTTTGAACCATTCTTTAATGAAATGATTAAAAAACATGTCAATACTTGAGCTCTAACCCCACTTTCTATTGATATTGTGGTAGAGTTAGAAGTTAAAGTATTGTTGACCTCATTTTTGGTTGAGGTTTAGTTTTTCCCCTTTAGTAGCCTAGGGTTTAGCCNTAGAGCCCTTCTCCACTCAACTTGAAGTTTCACATGTTGGTCTCAACCTCTAAGCACTTAGTAGGTGGGGGGGTCACAGTGGGGGAAACTCAGGATGAGTCACCCTTAGGATTACTGGACCTTAGGGTTAACCCTGGGTGTTGGTTGGAANGAAATTCCAAACTCTTCTCTTCTCAACTTGAAGTTCCACATATTGCTCTCAACCTCTAAATACTTAGTAGGTGGGATCACTGTGGGGGAAACTCAAGATGAGTCATTCTTAGGATTGCTGGACCTTAAAGCTGACCCTGGGTGTTGGTCTGGAGCTAAGGCACTCACTACACTTATCTGCACCCACAATCACTCACAACCCTGAACTCAAATTTCTAGCCTAGATCCCTTGATCTTTTGGGACACTCATGTAGATGGTCTCCTAAACCTACTAGCCCTAGGGCTATGATTTAGCTAAAAACCACTATGTAGAGGACCCAAAATGGGGTTTCCATTGGCCCATGGCTTGTTGGTGATGATTGGTACCTCAACGCTACCAAAATACCCATCTTGGCCTTTTACCCCTAAAAGACCCAAAAATTACTAAAATACCCCTCCATACCTCAAAATCCCAAAAATTCCAAAAATTTTCAAAAAATCCCAATAAATCCTAAATATTCCCAATTTCATTTCTCTTAACTACCACATAACCCAATTTGGCCAATTTGAGCATCTTTAAGCAAAACCCCCAAATTGCCCTTTAAAGACTCAAATTTCCCCAAATCCAACTCAAATGTCCATCAATTTGTACCCCAATTCCAATCCTAAACTCCATTTCACTTTTGATATGACCAAACTAAACCAAATCCAAGATTGATTGGTCCATGATTTGAGCCCAATTTTGATTTGGGTCAAAATCCCAATTTTGACCATATGACTTAATCACCAAGTTGAACCCATAGCCTAGTCAATTGGCCTCAATTAATGTTTTAAAATCTTTATAGCATTCCTATACATCAAAATCAACCATCAATTGGCCTTGGTAAAGTCTCAAATCCATTTGATTTTGACCTAAATCCAAAATTCCCAAATTTAGCCCATAATTGGCTAAGACCCCAAATTTCACCCAATTGATTGTCTTAACCTTCAAATTGACATCCAATTCATGTTGAAAACTCTTCATGAGATCCCTATTGACCATTTACAACAATCAATTTGGACTTAGCCCAAGGCTAACCCAAGCTAGACCCAAGCCTAGCCCAACATGACCAATTGATTAAAATTCAAAATTTCCTCAAACTGACCCTTCAATTGAACTCAAAACCACTTCCATCCTTCATCAAAGTTGTTCCTTAAAATCATATATACCAAATGCAAAAATTATTTGAGCCAATTGACATGGCTAACTTAGCCCAAACCCAAGTTTTGGTCATTTGCACCCACTTGAACCCATGCACTAAATGTGACTTAACCACCCTAATGCCACCAAATTAACTCCACCACAACTATTAGTTGGACTTAGTGACCAATCCAAATACCATGAAATCACCTAAATCAAGCCATGGACCAAAGGTCCCCCAAATTAAGGGATATTATTTCCAAAAATGCGGATCTTTGCCAAATCAAAGCACATTTGCATTAAATTGTTGTGATGGATTCCTCTGGGTTCCCCCCTTACCAAAACTAAACCTCATTGCATTAAGTTGCTTTGACAGATTCCCCTGGATGCCCTGATTTTGCCAAATAAAAGAACATTTGCATTAAATTGTTGTGATGGATTCCTCTGGGTTCCCTGAGCTCCTAGCCACCTCCCGTACATTTGCATTAAATTGTTGTGATGGATTCCTCTGGGTTCCCTGAGCTCCTAGCCACCCCAAATCCAAACACATTTGCATTAAATTGCTATGATGGATTCCTCTGGGTTCCCTGAGCTCCTAGCCACCTCCATGCATTAAATTGCTGTGATGGATTCCTCTGGGTTCCCTGAGCTCCTAGCCACCTCCCCCTGGGCCGACTGGCCAGCCTAGTGGCCGGAAAAGCCCAAAACCGAGAATCACCCCCATGGCATCTCACCCAAATCCCCAGCCTAGTGGCCGGAAAAGCCCAAAACTGAGAGACACCCCATGGTACCTCACCCAAATCAAACCTAGAGGCCAGCTCATCCAAATCAAACTATGGAGCTCCTGTNTGGTTGGAAGCTAAGGCACTCACTGCACTCATCTACACCCACATTCACTCACAACCCTGAACTCAAATTTCTAGCCTAGATCCCTTGAACTCTCATCTACACCCACATTCACTCACAACCCTGAACTCAAACTTCTAGTCTAGATCCCTTGACCATTCTCTACACTCACAATCACTCACAACCCTGAACTCAAATTTCTAGCCTAGATCCCTTGATCTTTACTCACTACACTTATCTTCACTCACAATCACTCACAACCCTGAACTCAAATTTCTAGCCTAGATCCCTTGATCTTTTGGGTCCTCATGTAGATGGTCCCCTAAACCTACTAGCCCTAGGGCTATGGTTTGGCTAAGACCACTATCGTGTAGATGGTCCCCTAAACCTACTAGCCCTAGGGCTATGGTTTGGCTAAGACCACTATGTAGCTTCTAGCCTAGTTCCCTTGATCTTTTGGGATACTCATGTAGATGGTCCCCTAAACCTACTAGCCCTAGGGCTATGGCTAAGACCACTATGTAGAGGACCCAAAATTGGGTTTCCTTTGGTACATGGCTTATTGGTGATGATCTTTTGACTCACTACACTTATCTTCACTCACAATCACTCACAACCCTGAACTCAAATTTCTAGCCTAGATCCCTTGATCTTTTGGGTCCTCATGTAGATGGTCCCCTAAACCTACTAGCCCTAGGGCTATGGTTTGGCTAAGACCACTATCGTGTAGATGGTCCCCTAAACCTACTAGCCCTAGGGCTATGGTTTGGCTAAGACCACTATGTAGCTTCTAGCCTAGTTCCCTTGATCTTTTGGGATACTCATGTAGATGGTCCCCTAAACCTACTAGCCCTAGGGCTATCCACTATGTAGAGGACCCAAAATGGGGTTCGCATTGGTCCATGGCTATATGGTTTTGCTAAAACCACTATGTAGAGGACCCAAAATGGGATTTCCATTGGTCCATGGCTTAGAACTTCTAAGCCTAGTTCCCTTGATCTTTTGGGATACTCATGTAGATGGTCCCCTAAACCTACTAGCCCTAGGGCTATAGCTAAGACCACTATGTAAAGGACCCAAAATGGGGTCTCCCTTGGTTCATGGCTTATTGGTGATGATTGGTACCTCAACTCTACCAAAATACCAAACTTGGCCTTTTACCCCTAAAACACCCCCTAATTACCAAAATACCCCTCTTTGACCTAAAATTCCAAAAAATTCCAAAATTTTCCAGAAAATCACAAGAAATCCCAAATATTCCCAATTAAATTTCTTTCAACTACTACATGACCTGATTTGGCCAATTTGACCATCTTTTACCAAAATCCCCAAATTGCCCTTTAAAGACCGAAATTTCCCCAAATCCAACTCAAATGTCCATAAATTTGATCTCAATTGAGCCCAATTCTAATACTAAACTCAAATTAACTTTTGATATGACCAAACTAAACCAAATCCAAGCTCAATTGGTCCATGATTTGAGCCTAATTTTCATTTGGATCAAAACCCCAATTTTGACCATATGACCTACTCTCACCAAATTGAACCCATAGCCTAGTCAATTAGCCTCAATTAATGTTGAAAAATCTCTATGACATTCTTATACATCACAATCAACTATCAATTGACATTGGTGAAGCCTCATATCCATTTGATTTTGGCCTAAATCCAAAATTCCCAAATTTAGCCCCAATTGATAATTCCTAAATTTTATCTAATTGATTGCCTTAACCTCCAAATTGGTATCAAATTCATGTTGAAAACTCTTTATGAGGTCCCTATTGACCATTTACAATAATCAATTTGGACTTAGCCCAAAGCCAACCAAAGCTAGACCCAAGCCAAGCCCAACATGACCAAATTGATTAAAGTTCAAAATTCCTTCAAATTGACCTTTCAATTGAACGCCTAACATGACCAAATTGATTAAAGTTCAAAATTCCTTCAAATTGACCTTTCAATTGAACTCAAATCATTTCCATTCTTCACCAAAGTTGTTCCTTGTGATCATCTACACCAAATGCAACAATCAATTATCTTCTATTCTTCACCAAAGTTGTTCCTTATGATCATATACACCAAATGAAACATTTATTTGGGCCACCATCCTTCACCAAAGTTGTTCCTTGTGATCATCTACACCAAATGAAACAATAAATTGGGCCAATTTATATGGTTAACCTAGCCCAAACCCAAGTTTTGGTCATTTGCACCCACTTGGACCCATACACTAAATGTGACATAACCACCCTAAAGCCACCAAATTAACTNCTAAATGTGACCTAGCCACCTTAAAGCCACCAAATTGACTCCACCACAGCCATTAGTTGGACTTAGTGACTAGTACAAACACCACGAAACCACCTAAATTAAGCCATGGACCAAAGTTCCCCCAAATTAAGGGATCTTATTTCCAAAAATGCACATACTTAAGATATCTTTGCCAAATCCAAGCACATTTGCATTAAATTGCTGTGATGGATTCCTCTGGGGTTCCCTGAGCTCCTAGCCACCTCCCCCTGGCCGGCCAGCCAGCCTAGTGGCCGGAAAAGCCNCTACTAAATGGGACAAACTAAACCTCAATAAAAAAGGAGGTCAACAAATGGACCCCGAATAGGTGTGGTGTGCTGGGCAAGCACACCGCGCGTAGTGGCGTTGATTGACGAGATCAATAAAAACCAATACAAACTCCTAAGTCAGCAGACCTCGGAAGTATGTGTAGAGTTGTGTGTGTGATTTGTTTCTGCTGGAGAATTAGTAGTTTGTGTGCTTAATCATGCCGAGAAGTAGGGACTCTCGCTGAAGATCGAAGAGTGAATTTTGAGTTATGACCTTACATTCCAACTCCTTCTTTTAAGAATTGATTTACATTTCAATTCTCATTTTTGAATCAGTCCTAAATTTCTGATTCTTTACATTTGAGATCGGTCCTTATATTCTGACACCTTCTTTTGAGAATTGACTTACATTTTGATTCTCATTTCTGAATCAGCCCTAAATTTCTGATTCTTTATATTTGAAGCCGGATCTTACATTCTGACACTGTCTTTTGAGAATTGACCTACTTTTCAATTCTCATTTCCGAATCAGTCCTAAAATTCTGATTCTCTACATTTGAGGTCCAAACCGTTTACATTTCTTTGGCACTTGCACTCATATCGCAGAAAGACTCTCTATTTCTTTTGGCTTGCATTTCTGCGTTGTGTTCTGCAGAGTGGAGTATTTGGTAGTTGTTCACTGTGGGAAGCTATTAAGCACATCGCCGGAGTAGCTATCATGGAGGGCAGTCGGCCGGCCCCTCCATCGGATCTTGTTCTGCTATCATGTCTTTACCCTTACGTGATACGTCGTCTTGAGTGGTCACCCTCAACAGTGAGGGTAGTCCCTTCTTTTCTTCATTGCTGAATATGCCCATTAGAGGACCGTCATAGTCCATATCAATCTGGTTGAAATCCATGTCGAAATCTATGACACCTCCTTGTGGCGCCATCCCTTCATTCAGTGCGAGGTTCCAGCCATCCTGGAAGGCAAAGATCAGCCTCTGTCCTGACATTAAAGGCAAAGATCAGCCTCTGTCCTGACATTTTTCTGCAGACGACAGAAAGAAACGTCAGTGGGCCAACGTTTTGCATGAACAAGAACAAAACAGAGTATCCATTAAAGTAAATTTTAGTTTGTTTTGATGAAAAGGATTACTCATTTTATGTGTGAGTTTTGTTTTAATTTAATGGAATTTTTAAATCCAAAAGTTGAAAAGAGAACGTGTGAAGTTCAAAAAAACTTTTCAAAATTTTTATTATATATGAGATTAATTACAAAATTTGGACCCGGTCATAGACATATGGCCATATAGATAACCTAAAACAATCAAGGTTTCAAAATTTCAAAGCAAGCAAAGGCAAGCAGACATTAAGCAGCATCACGTCGCGTAATAGGTTTTCAGGTATCGTCCATTTATCGGTAACATGGATCTTTCACCTCGGAAGTCTACTAACTGGTAGGCTCCTCCTATATAAACCTTCTCAACGACAAATGGTCCCTCCAAAGTTGGCTCGAATTTGCCACCTATTTTGCGGCGAGCAAGAATAGGTCTTTTGAGCACGAGTACGAGGTCACCAATTTTGAATGTCCTTGGGCGGACCAATTTGTCATGGGCATGTACCATCTTTGTCTGGTAGAGCTCCAAATGTTGCTGTGCTTCCAATCGTTTTCCCTCAAGACTCTTCAATTCTTCAAGCCTGAGTTTTGTGCTTTCTTCGGTTGTAAGTTGGTTGGCAACGGCGACTCTGAGAGATGGTGTCTGGATCTCTAGCGGTAGCACGGCCTCGGTCCCGCACACGAGCATATAAGGTGTACACTGAGTGGGAGTCTTGAAAGTCGTCCGGTAGGCCCACAAGGCTTCTAACAGCTTGTTATGCCAATCCTTTTTATTTTTATCCAGTGTTTTCTTCAAATCTGTACCAGTGTCTTGTTGAAAGCTTCTGCCAGACCATTTGCTCTGGGATAGTAAATTGTAGAGTATCTCCAATTTATCCCATGTCTTGTGACGAAATTGTTGATCTTTGTGCTTTTGAAAGCTGTCCCATTGTCAGAGATTATTCTTCGCGGTACTCCGAAGCTGTAGACAATTTGGCTTTTGAAAAATTGAAGGACATGCTGTGCCGTAACCTCATGTAACGGTACTGCCTCTGCCCATTTGGAGAAGAAATCTGTAGCGGCAAGTATGAATCTGTGTCCTATAGAAGATGGAGGGTCTACCGGACCTATTATGTCAGTGCCCCAACACTCGAATGGCCACGAGACAACAGTTGGGTGTAGCACATTCGTAGGCTCGTGTAAGACCACCCCATGCCCCTGACATTGGTGACATCTTCTAGCTGTATCCATGCAATCGGACATCATTGCTGGCCAATAATATTCGAGTCTTTTAATCTTCATTTTCATGTTTGGTCCCGACTAGTGAGCGTCACACAATCCGGCATATACTTCTTTGACAATATTCTGTGCCTCGGTTCTGCTCAAACACCGTAGCCACATTTGGTTGAATGATCTTCTGTAGAGAACATTTCCCACCAGGGCGTAAGACATGGCCCTTCTTGTGATGTGGTGTGCCTCAGACTTGTCTTCTGACAGCTTTCCAGTATGCAAATATTTTATTAATGGCTTGCGCCAATCTTTGTTGATGCCTGCGACTGTATTCACAGTTTCTTCTTTTCCAAGTTTGTGTAGAGTTTCAAAGTCGCTTTGAGACAAGACTCGTCTTCCTTGCACCGTGACTTTGATTGAATCCTCCGGGGGACACGCCATTTCCTTAGC
>JXCR01147796.1:137690-153628 GCA_002079205.1 Phalaenopsis hybrid cultivar
AGGGTCATAGTATTCACATAGTGGTTTATCCGATCATACATTGTTTCATATTCATTTCTCTCTGTATCTTCTAGGGATATCTCGTACTGAGGCTTCTTCTGTTTTGTCATCATTATCTCATCTTCAGAACTGTTTTCATCACCAATGTTGATAGCTGGCCTAGTACGTTCAACAATTAAATTGATCTTTCCTCGTCCGCGTCCCCGGGCTCGACCTCGGGTGCGTGAACTAGAAGGACCTCCACCAACTCGTTGTAAAGGAGTGGTAGAAGGTTGTTGAAGCGGAGTTGTATGACCTTCTTTTTGTGATCCTTCTAAATCTTTACCTTTGTGTGTCAAAATTTCGTGCGAGAAGACAGTCTTCTTTGGAGGCGCGTAGTAGGCAGCATCTTCATGGATACCAACACGCGAGAAGACAGTCTTCTTTGGAGGCACGTAGTAGGCAGCATCTTCATGGATACCAACTTCCGTGCGAGAAGACAGTCTTCTTTGGAGGTGCGTAGTAGGCAGCATCTTCATGGATACCAACTTCATGAGAAGACTGTCTTCTTTGGAGGCGCGTAGTAGGCAGCATCTTCATGGATACCAACTTCATGTACTGAAAACGGTTGTAGGTCGGCGCGTAGTAGGCAACATCTTCATGGATACGCGAGAAGACAGTCTTCTTTGGAGGCACGTAGTAGGCAGCATCTTCATGGATACCAACTTCCGTGCGAGAAGACAGTCTTCTTTGGAGGTGCGTAGTAGGCAGCATCTTCATGGATACCAACTTCATGAGAAGACTGTCTTCTTTGGAGGCGCGTAGTAGGCAGCATCTTCATGGATACCAACTTCATGTACTGAAAACGGTTGTAGGTCGGCGCGTAGTAGGCAACATCTTCATGGATACCAACTTCATGCACTGAAAATGGTTGTAGATCTCCTTTGATGCAATTTTCTTGACCATGCAAAATGTTCATGGAGAACTCGTTACTTATAAATGTTTGATCATTGACAGTTTATTTCATGCAAATATATATGTGGTAGCTTTTGGATCATGCAAACAATTATGCTTGTGGCTTTATGTTTAAAAAAATTGCATCCGCATGATTAGAAGATAAAGTCGTGATACTTGTGGCTTTACTTTATAAAAATCCCTCCATGTTTGTAGCATTATGTTTATAAAAAATCCATCCAAGTTTGTGTCTTTATGTTCATCAAAATAAACCCATTCACATGGCCTTATATTTATGAAAAACCCATTTAAACATGTGACACTTTTTTTTGAAAAAATCATTCCTGCTTTGTGGTTCTTATGTGACCCTTTGAATTTTGTCGAGATTAGTGTGGTCACATATTTGATATAAAAAATATTAATTTTTTCTTAATTCTTTTATCTCGATCGTTAGAATGGAATCAAAGGATGTTTTGTAAATTTAGCTATTTATCTCATTTCTTTCTTCTTAATAAAAATTCATAAAATCGATAATTAGTTGGAAAAAGTCCATTCAACCTCAGCATTAAAATGAATTGTTTAAGAAATTATTTAACAATAAATAATTTTTAATGGAAGATCATATTAAAAAATATTTTATTCAAACATGAAAAAGGTAGGCGATTTTATAATCACCTAATTTAGTGTTAATTCATCACACAAAGGAGTTGTCCAACCCACGATTTGCCACAAGCAGATGATGGTGATTCACAGGCAACCGAAATAACGTTGCAAAGTAAGGAAGAAAATAAGAAGCGGAAGGAATAAGTCCTGTTTTAATACTTTATGAACTATCCCTTTTGACTCGGTAGAAATTCAGGCCTTTTTTTATTTAACATTCAACTAGCATTTCAAAGCATGAATATGAAGGATTTAACACGTTATTTAATATATGTTATGTAACTTCAAAAGAGTATTAAAATTACCTTTAAAATATAAAATATAGCATTCAGATCAAACTCAGCCTGGCTCCAAAGTCCCAAGAAAACCATACACCATAAAAAAATAATATAACTACTTGTTTAAACTGACTTACAAATAAATAAAGTAGGAGTATTGAGTTTTTCAAATTCATTTAATGAGGTTATGTACATATAATCATTACTGTGAATATCAGGGAAGAATTCCTTTCCCGAAGTGTTCTCCATACGTCGAGCAGCTCAGGATTAATTATCTCCTCACTCTCTCCCTCTAACCTTAAAAACTCAATCCATCCTATTTAAACATCCCTTCCATTCTCTTCATCTTCAGCTCATAAATTCTAACTCTCTCTCTCATATTTGATTTATTTCATTTCCTTGTAAAGTATACAGTCATGGTTTCTGCGGATCTAATTCGGACTGTTGTTGGAATCGCTGGCAACGTTATCGCATTAGGCCTCTTCTTATCCCCATTGTAAGTCAGGGCAGCCACTAATCTTGAGAATTTGGAACTAGAAAAGATACAACTTATTCGGTTTTTAGGCATTATTTTTTTTTTAATTTAAATAAATTAAAGAAACTATATTTTTTCTGCTAATTTCTCCGTATTCTTGTTGATATTTTTACTAAAAGCACTAAAATTTTTGATTTTCTGATTTCTCTACCTTATTTATCTAATCCTTACATTACAATGTAGGAGGCTAGCAAATGCTATAGATTTCTTATATTATAAGTTAATGTAAATCTCTTTTGCCCTTTAGGCCAATATTCATCAGGATATGCAAGAAAAAATCTGTGGAGGAATTCTCAGTTATACCATATGCAGCCACACTTCTAAATTGCATGCTATGGATGGTCTTTGGGTTACCCATTGTGCACCCCAATAGCACCCTTGTTCTCACCATCAATAGTGTTGGAACATTAATTGAGCTTTGTTATGTCATCCTCTACCTTGTATTCTCTACCGGTCCAAAGCGAGTTAAGGCATTGTTGCTCTTTCTAGGAGACGTCATCTTTGTTGGCATTGTAGTTGTCGTGGTTCTAACATGCTTCCAAACACACGATCGCCGCTCCCTCATCGTTGGTATTCTCTGTGTCATCTTTTGCATAATGATGTATCTCGCACCACTTTCTGTTATGGTAGGTGAAACTAGTTATTCTCATATGTATATACATGGTATTTATATCTATTTGCGCAAGTTTTTGATTTGTCATCTTATTTGATATGGTGCAGAAAATGGTGATACAAACAAAAAGTGTGGAATATATGCCGCTCTCCATATCAATTGCATCATTTTTTAATGGCCTTTGTTGGACTATCTACGCCCTCATCCGTTTTGATATTTACATTACAGTAATTAAGCTCTCTCCTCTCTTTCTTAAGAAGAAGAAAATTACAGAACAAGTTTTATATTCAAATTAATATATTAAACTTTTTCTATGTAATGAGAATCAAAATATAGGAACTAATTTTTCAAATAGGAACAATGTAATGAGAATCAAAATATAAGCAACCTTGTTAATAACATATTTAACATTTATAGATTGGTAAAAAAGTGTGACTAAAAGTTATTTGTAAATAATTAGCATTTATAGGTTGGTGAAAAAGTTAAATATATAAGGGAATATTATTGACATTTCATTGTATTTTATGGAAACCAAATGATGCATAAAACTATATACAGTCTTTATCTTAAATAATCTCACTTCAAAATAAATGTTGAAGCTACAAATATTGCACGAATTCATAAGTGTATAAAATTTTATTAGTGATCTACTTTGATCATTATTATTTCGTGTTTTACAGATTCCGAACACCTTGGGTTTGCTGTTTTCCATAACTCAATTAGTGTTGCATGCCATATATTACAAATCAACTAAAAGACAAATTGCAGAGAAGAAGATGAATGGGAAAGTCGGCCTCACAGAAGTGGTTGTCAATGATAAGGCGATGCCACCACGGACAGATGCCTCTCTTAAAACTGCAACAACAGATTGTGAATAAATATAAAAATATAGAAAGTATGCTATAATCTCATTTAATTATTTGGTGAGCTTAGGTGTTTTTCTATTTTATTTTTTCATTTTGCAGAAAAGATTGCTTCTATTGTAAAGGAGTGTTAAACCATTCAAAAATTCAATGCAAGATAATTAGCTTATTTTTTTGTACTTCTTGCGTGTATATGTTCTTTTTTTTTTTGCCCTTGGTCATGTGTAATGCTTTGAAAACTTATATTTTGAGCCGAGCTAGTCTTTTTTATTTTCAAGGGCTTGATTAAAGATAGAATTTGGTTTGTGGCTTATCATAAAATTAAACTTAAAATTAAAATGAGGTAAGTCTGTTTTGATTGAGCCAACACAAATCTAATGAGTACAAATAACTTGTAAAACATTTCAAAAACATTAAATAAACTATGGAATACAAAGAAGCAAAGCTTTAGTACGAATCAATCCATTTCTTTTCTACAATTATAAATAAAATTTCCATTTTATTGACACTTATAAAAAGCGCTTAAATTTAAAAAGAATTACTTTCCCCTTATAAACTCATTACAATAACATATTTTCAAAGATGTAATATGATCGTAACTCAATGCCACATTTATAAAATTATTAATTATAATTGTTGATACAAAACATTTCCACTAGAGCGTCCAACATAGAAGTAATGTAGATTATCTTTGTGTAATCTACTATTATTTATAAAATTTTACCGCCCTTTAACTACAGTGAACCTACCAAACTAAACTTTGTCTTTTATTATCTATAGTTTAATTTCTATGATTTTTTAATTAAAATAATGCTAATAATCCTTGAAAATTAGGACTTTTGGTCATACGAATGTTCTCTGACCCTAGAAAAATCAGAGAAGATTCCTCAAGTCATTAAGGATTGTTCCTCAAAATTTCATTTCATTTGGATTATTATTTAATTAATTATAAATTAATTACTCTCTGGAGTATTTAATTAATTTAAAAAAAAATACTTAATTAATATTTTTATTTTTATTTTAATAAATTCTCCTCTATTCTCTGGGTACAGAGGTATTTTTTTTTTAATTTCATGGTTTTTCTATACTAACATATGATTTTTTTTGAAGTTTCTAAATTTAATTAAATAGAAAATACACTAGTTTCCGACTTATCCACGTCGGCGCCACGTTGTACTTTGGACCCTTCAAAAGACCATGCATCACCCACTGATTCACTGTACTTTCCACCTCAGCGGCCACTTGACCCGCACTTCTCGTTCTATCTTCTCATCCGACGCAATCTGATCCATTCATTCGATATACGTGGAAACCGATGACATCCGTTCATTATCGCACCCAAGAACCTTCCAACTTATAACATTAAGAACTCGCTCAATACTCAACTAAATTAAGTGTGGTTTGTTCTTACACATTCATCTAGGTGAGATGAAAACATCTATACTGTTATTTAATCATGGAATGTAAACTTTCTTCATAATGGTCCAAACCGAGGCTAAAATTATTGATTTTGTTCTATACCTTTGCCCAAGAGGTGAGGCCTCAATTAGGTTTGTTCTATACCTTGGTCCCACGAAGCTCCTTCAAGTGTTAGTTGGAGCTGTTGTTGAGCCTATGTATGGTCTTGATTAGAGGATCGCTCGAGCTTGGTCTTGATCTTTGTTAGAGTGCTCAAGAAGGGCTGATTTTTGTGGGGGAAGTCTCCTTAAGCTCTCATGAAGCTTAAGGGTGAATCAATCTGGGATTTTCATAGATTTTGTGGTATGATCGTGAAATGCCCTGGAATTTGAGCAGTGGGGATAAAGGGCTAAAACTGATTGGAATGAGTTTAAAAACACTATAATTAGGGTTTGGAATAATTTTAGCAGAGTTTTCCCAAGGTTTGTGCAACTCTCCCCATTTGGGTGTGATGTGGGGTGTATTTATAGAGGTGGAAGAGGGCTTCAATAGGGCAATTTGGGGAGTGAAAATGGTTTCCTATGTGGAGTGCTGGCTGAGGTAAACATCCAATTAAAATGAGACATAATTGATAGGTTTATTTTGGCTTTGAGTCATGGTGGCTCCCCTTGGGCTTGGATTTTTTGGCAGCCAATGTGGCCAACCAGCTAGAGAGAGGTCATCATCTAGCTGAGGAAAGTCAAGGATGGAGGAATGTGAAGTCAATTGAGTCTTGCTATGTGTAAAAGTAGTTGATTGAAATAGAAAGATGTTTGGGCTAACTTGTGTTTAGGTTGGGTCTTGTCTCACCAAAGTGGCTTGACTCACTCCTAAGGTAGTCAAGGCTGATGAGGAGGTTAACCTGATCAGTGGGGTGAAGTCCCAATCAAGATTGTTTAAATTAAATTTGGGTTTAGGTGAAGCATGGGAAAGGATAATCACTTTTTAGATGACCATTAAAGGGCCTCCTCCTTTTTCCACTTTTAGCATGGTGACATGGCAATGGCTTACATGGCTTGCATGTAGCTTGGAGGTGGTTTCATGGCTTGCCTTTGTCTTGGCTAAATTGTATGGAACAGGATTTTGGAATTTTTTGCATTTTGAGATGGAATTTTCATGAGGCATATTATGGAAGGATTTAATCATGCATATGGTGTAAAGTTTTGATTTNAATTAAAATAATGCTAATAATCCTAGAAAATTAGGACTTTTGGTCATACGAATGTTCTCTGACCTTAGAAAAATCAGAAAAGATTCCTCATGTCATTAGGAATTATTCCTCATAATTTCATTTCATTTGGATTATTATTTAATTAATTATAAACTAATTACTCTCTGGAGTATTTAATTAATTTAAAATAAAATACTTAATTAATATTTTTATTTTTTGTTTTAATAAATTCTCCTCTATTCTCTGAGTACAGAGGTATTTTTTTACTTTCATGGTTTTTATATACCAACATATGATTTTTTTTGAAGTTTCTGAATTTAATTAAATAGAAAATACACTAGTTTCTGACTTATCCACGTCGGCGCCACGTTGTACTTTGGACCCGTCAAAAGACTATGCATCACCCACTGATTCACTGTACTTTCCACCTCAGCTGCCACTTGGCCCACATTTCTCATTCCATCTTCTCATCCGACGCAATCTTATCTATTCATTCGATATACGTGGAAACCGATGACATCCATTCATCATTGCAAATGCGCCCAAACCCAAGAACCTTCCAACTTCTAACCTTAAGAACTCGCTCAATACTCAACTAAATTAAGTATGGTTTGTTCTTACACCTTCATCTAAGTGTGATGAAAACATCTATACTGTTAGTTAATCATGGATTGTAAACTTTCTTCATAATGGTCCAAACCGAGGCTAAAATTATTGATTTTGATCTATACCTTTGCCCAAGAGGTGAGGCCTCAATTGGGTTTGTTCTTGAGCTTTTCTTTGGTCCCACGAACCTCCATGAAGTGTTAGTTGGAGTTGTTGTTGAGTTTATGTATGGTCTTGATCAGAAGATAGCTCGAGCTTGGTCTTGATCTTTGTTAGAGTGCTCAAGAAGGGCTAATTTTTGTGGGGGAAGTCTCCTTAAGCTCTCGTGAAGCTTAAGGGTGAATCAATCTGGGATTTTCATAGATTTTGTGGTATGACCGTGAAATGCCCTGGAATTTGAACAGTGGGGATAAAGGGATAAAACTGATTGGAATGAGTTTAAAAACACTATAATTAGGGTTTTGGAATGATTTTTAGCAGAGTTTTCCCAAGGTTTGTGCAACTCTCCCCATTTGGGTGTGAAGTGGGGTGTATTTATAGAGGTGGAAGAGGGCTTCAATTGGGCAATTTGGGAAGTGAAAATAGTTGCCTATGTGGAGTGCTGACTGAGGCAAAAATCCAATTAAAATGAGACATAATGGATAAGTTTAGTTTTGGGTTTGAGCCATGGTGGCTCCCCTTGGGCTTGGATTTTTTGGCAGCCAATGTGGCCAACCAGCTAGAGAGAGGTCACCATCTGACTAAGGAAAGTCAAGGATGGAGGAATGTGAAGTCAATTGAGTCTTGCTATGTGTAAAGGTAGTTGATTGAAATGGAAAGATATTTGGGCTAATTTGTGTTTAGGTTGGGTCTTGTCTCACCAAAGTGGCTTGAGTCACTCCTAAGGTGGTCAAGGCTGATGAGGAGGTTAACCTGATCAGTAGGGTGAAGTACCAATCAAGATTATTTAAATTAAATTTGGGTTTAGGTGAAGCATGGGAAGGGCTAATCACTTTTTAGATGACCTTTAAAGGGCCTCCTCCTTTGCCACTTTTAGCATGGTGAAATGGCAATGGCTTACATGGCTTGCATGTAGCTTGGAGGTGGTTTCATGGCTTGCCTTTGTCTGGGCTAAATTGTATGGAAAAAGATTTTGGAATTTTTTGCATTTTTGAGATGGAATTTTCATGAGGCATATTATGGAAGGATTTAATCATGCATATGGTGTAAAGTTTTGATTTAATTAAATGGATGAAGAGAAGAATTTGTCATGTGGTCTCAATTTTAGCCTTTTAAAATGATGGACTTTTAAGATGAAGTGATGATGGGCTTTTTAAAATAATTTAAAAAAAACCTTAAAAAAATAGGTTTTTAAATCAAGCATGTGGGCTACTTGATTAATTTCCACTAAAAGGGATTNATTTTTAAAATAATTTAGGGAAAGCCTTAAAAAATAGGTTTTTAAATCAAGCATGTGGGCTACTTTATTAATTGCCATTAAAAGAGATTTATTTTGGTCTTGATATGATGAGTTAAACTTGAAATGGTTTTGGTGGGAGTTGGAGGTAAATTGGGAATTTTGGTGAAAATTATGTTACTTTGGTAATTTTTAGTTATTTTCGGAAATTTAGTTAATTTTGAGGAGTGTGGAACACTTTAGATCAATTACGTAATCTGGAGGGGTTTAAAATTGGTTTGATGAAGAAATGAGAATTTTGGAGCCATAAGGGCATTTTGGGAATTTTGGGTGTTTTCGTCAATTTTGGTAAATTTGAGGTGAATTTGGTCAATTCGGATAATTTAAGATGGTTTAGAATAACTTTTGGTAAAAAAATGGTCATTAGGAGAGATTTGGGTTTTTTTAGGGTTTCAAGGGCAATTTCGCACTTTTGGAGAAATTTGGGTAGTATGATCATGCAAGCGTTGAAGCTTTCTTAAAGCCATAAGTTCCATAGAAGAACCCATTTTGGATCCTCCACATGTTGGTTCTAGGCATATTAACCAAAGCCAAGGTATTGGGACCACCCATATGAGTTTCCAAAAGGTGTTAGGAGGTAGATCAAGTGTAAGTGACTTTAAGGTTTTAAAATTGTAATAAGTTCAAGTGTATTTGTGGGAGAGACAAAGACCAATCCACACATGGTCAGCCTAGGGTTCCATTGATCTTATAGAAACTCAATCTTGAGTCTTCATATGTTGTTCCTGGCTGTCTTAGCCAAATGTCAAGGGATTGTGACCGCCCATATGGGACTTCACAAGAAGAGTCAAGAAGTGTCTAAAATTTCTGCATTGCAATGTTCCATTACTATTCCTTTATGATAGTCAATGAAAAATTCTTATGGCTAGATCCTAGGCTTCTAAGAAAGAAAGATTGGATCTCATAGAAAATGAGGGCAACTAACCCAAGTTAGGTAGGGTTGACCCAGTACTTTGAGGTAATTTGGGTTAACCCGACTTAGGTCGGGTTGACCCGGCGATCTAAGTATCTTCTGCTTAACCCAAATTAGGTCAGGTTAGTCTGTTTGCTTAAGTGAGTCAGCAACGCGTCATCCTAGGTGTTGTTAAAACCCCACGCGTCTTCTATTGATTGGTTGTGCTTTGCTTGGGGGCACTGAGATGGCCCATAGTTTGGTGTTCTTCTCCTCCATGGTTCCGTGGGTGGACTTGATTTGCGCTGTGTATTTCTAATACATGGAAACTGATGACATCGATTCATCTTACCCATGGGAGAGAGAACTGATAACCATCTCTGTTCAAATACTAATATCTCACTCAATTCTTAATGATATCACTCAGGATTTTTTCCTACACCTTCATCCAATCCAAATGAATCTATCTCTACGGCTGAGTGGACTTGCATTGTACATATGTTTCATAAAGAACCAAATTGAGGCTCGATTTTAAAAACTTGAATCCATACCTTCTCCCAGGAGGTGAGTTCTTAGTTGAGTTTGATAGAGAGCCTCACGTTAATGCCACCAACCAACACCTCACCTTAATTTTCTCTAAAGATGGGTATAACTATGACCTAGATTAAATGGTGCTTTCGGTTGGTGTTGGGAGGGCTTGGAGATTGATTTTGATTGAAGAAGTGAGTCTAATTCAATGTGAATCTTGTGGAAGGGTTGGATTAGGGTTTTTAGCAAGTTTATGTCGAGGACAAGATATGCCCAAGATTTTAGTGAGAAAATTAGGATGTCTAGTGGTGGAGTTAACCTAAGGATGTTGGGGATGAGTTACTTTGCTCAGTGGGAGAAGTTTTTATGTTGGGATAAAGAGGGCTAAGCGATTGCCTAGGGAGTTCTATGTTGTGGTGAGGGGCTCAAGTCATAACCATTTATAACCATGGTAGGCCATAGGAGAAGTTTGGCTTTGCATGGTCATCCCTGTTGGATTATTAGAGCACATTTATAGGATTTCAGAAGCTTTTGGCAGGGAGATGGGAGCTTGTCCAATTTTCTAAGTATTGGGTATGGTGGTACTAATGTGGGTAAGGATGGCATGAGAGAGTCCTTGGGCTGATTGGGGAATCCTTTTAGTGGCTGGATAAGATCTGGTTTGATTTGCTTTAACCCATTATGGGCTGGTCCAAGGATACATGACCTAGGTTCCATGTGATGAGTGACATGGTTGGGTGTGTCTCTTTTGTCTTTCAGTGCTTGCATTTAGGTTAGATTATTTTAATTTAAAAATTGTGTTACCCATGTACCATAATGTGTAATGTTTGTGTCATGGGTAACCCGTGAAGGATGGGCAATGGGGGAGATGGGCCATGGGCTTTGGGTTATTAGATTTTGGGCTAATGTAAATGTGCGTATGCTTAGCCCAAAAGCCTAAGCCTAATAAACTTCCATAATTTATCTATTTAAATAATTAGATAAATTTTAGAGGTTGGTGTCATGGTGTCAATTTGAACCCTATGTGGTTTTGGGCTTGACCACCTTATTTGAAGCTATGTTTTGGGTCAATTTTCCAGTAATTGGGACCAATTTGGGTTGGTAACCCATAGTGGTTCCAATCCTTGGGGCTCCAATTTGTGTGTAGGAATTTCATGTTGATTTTAAGGTCAATTGAGGTAGGGAAGGTCTTAGGAGAGGCTAATAATCAATTTGGATAGGAGTTCCCTCCCTTTGAAAATTTTTTATGTCATGAGTGGTCCTATGGTCCATAGAGAGAATCCTTGGGTTTTGGGCTCCATGGGTGACATAGGGTATGCTTTACTCCAAAGGTGTCAGCTTGGGTCTCTATTAGGCCAGAACTTTAAACCAACTCAACCAGGGATTAAGGGTATATGCTTAACCTCATGAAGGTTAAGTGAATAAGGTCCTGGTTTTGGGGCTCCATATAGGTGAGTAGTTCCTTTGTTGTTGACCAGATTTTTGGTTGAGGTTTAGTTTGTCCCATTTAGTAGCCTAGGGTCTAGCCATAAGACTTTTCCTGTTGACTATTTCTAAAAAACTAGACATGGAACCCTTACCATTAGAAATACTACCCTCTTCTTTACTCAACCTGAAGTTCCAGATGTTGGTCTCAACCTCTAAGTACTTAGTAGGTGGGGTCACTATGGGCGAAACTCAAGATGAGTCACCCTTAGAATTTGCTGAACCTTAGGGTTGAACTTGGGTGTTGGTCTGGAGCTAAGGCACTCACTACACTAATCTGCACCCACAATCACTCACAACCCTGAACTNAGCACGGGATCATTCCATCGGGGACGATGACGGAGAGTCGTTCGATCAATCGTGTATCAAATGAACGGAGGAGATCGAGTCGGACAACGTATCGGGACATAAACCGCGGGCCGAGTCAGCAGCTACGTGGACGGCGGCATCCAACCAGAGCGCGCTACGCATGNTTAAAACTTCTCTCTCCCAAGCTTGTTTTGATTCTCCATTTACTTAAGTTTGATTTCATGGCATCTTAATCGTATGGATGTGTTCGTCTCACTTAGACGAGTCCATAGGATCTTTCATAGCTTATTAACCGTATAGATGTGTTTGTCTCACTTAGACGAGTCCATAGGATCAAAACCGAAGTGATTTGGTTGAGTCTAGGCTAAGATCTTAGGGTTTTAGTGTGGACGGTCACGGGATCATTAACCGTATAGATATGTTCGTCTCACTTAGACGAGTCCATAGGATCAAACCCGAAGTGATCCTCTTAACCATTTAGATATGTTCATCTCACTTAGACGAGTCCATAGGATCAAACCCGAAGTGATTCATTAATCGTATAGATGTGTTCGTCTCACTTAGACGAGTCCATAGGATCAAACCCAAAGTGATTTGGTTTGTATGGATGTGTTTGTCTCACTTAGACGAGTCCATAGGATCAAACCCGAAGTGATTTGGTTGCGTATGGATATGTTCGTCTCACTTAGATGAGTCCATAGGATCAAACCCGAAGTGATTTGGTTGACTTAAGCTTGATTTCATGGTACCTTAGCAGTATGGATGTGTTCGTCTCACTTAGACGAGTCCATAGGATCAAACTCGAAGTGATTTGGTTGAGTCTATGGCTAAGATCTTAAGGTTTTAGTTCTCCATTTACATAAGCTTGATTTCATGGCATCTTAACCGTATGGATGTGTTCGTCTCACTTAGACGAGTCCATCTTTCATAGCTTATTAACCGTATAGATGTGTTTGTCTCACTTAGACGAGTCCATAGGATCAAAACCGAAGTGATTTGGTTGAGTCTAGGCTAAGATCTTAGGGTTTTAGTGTGGACGGTCACGGGATCATTAACCGTATAGATATGTTCGTCTCACTTAGACGAGTCCATAGGATCAAACCCGAAGTGATCCTCTTAACCATTTAGATATGTTCATCTCACTTAGACGAGTCCATAGGATCAAACCCGAAGTGATTCATTAATCGTATAGATGTGTTCGTCTCACTTAGACGAGTCCATAGGATCAAACCCAAAGTGATTTGGTTTGTATGGATGTGTTTGTCTCACTTAGACGAGTCCATAGGATCAAACCCGAAGTGATTTGGTTGCGTATGGATATGTTCGTCTCACTTAGATGAGTCCATAGGATCAAACCCGAAGTGATTTGGTTGACTTAAGCTTGATTTCATGGTACCTTAGCAGTATGGATGTGTTCGTCTCACTTAGACGAGTCCATAGGATCAAACTCGAAGTGATTTGGTTGAGTCTATGGCCAAGATCTTAAGGTTTTATGTGGAAGGGCACAGGATCATTCTATCGGGGAGGATGATGGGGAGTTGTTCGATCAACCGTGTATCAAATAGACGGGGCAAATTGGTCCGGACAGCGCTGCGGGACATAAACATCGGGCCGAGTCAGAAGCTACGTGGACGACGGCGTCCAACTAGAGCGCGCCACGCATGCCTTCGGAGCTGCCTAGGATCTAGTCAGCACGCGCTGTTTAAATAGATAATCAGGGCTTTTTCCTATTTATTTAAATACCCTAAACTTAGAAAATCCATAACTTTGTGTAGAAAAATCACAAAAATAAAATAAAAATACTCTCTTGCTGTCTTTTTCTATTTATTTAAATATCCTTAACTTAGAAAATACATAACTTTCTCTAGAAAAATCACAAAAATAAAATAAAAATACCCTTTTGCTCAGTTAACAGAGGAGAATAATGTGGAATACTTTTCAAGTTCATTTGATGCATAAAATATTTTTAATTAATTAAACACNATTCAGCGAACAGGGGAGAATAATGTGGAATAATTTTCAAGTCTATTTGGTGTATATTTTATTTTTAATGAATTAAACACTGTTTTGAATCATTTGATTCACCATGCATATTGACACATCACCTTGGCTTGAAATTTTGACANTTATTTATTCAAATACCCTTAACTTAGAAAATACATAACTTTTTGTAGAAAAATCACAAAAATAAAATAAAAATAACCTCTTATTCAGTGAACAGAGGAAAATAAGGTGAAAAAATTTTCAAGTCCATTTGGTGCATATTTTATTTTTAATTAATTAAACACTGTTTTGAATCATTTGATTCNCGATTGAAATTTTGACATATTGTAGCCTCTATAAGGGGGAACATTCTCTGATTTTTCCAAAGTCAGAACGTCTCTATATAGAGATCCATATTTTTCAAGTTATTTCACATGATTTCCTTGAAATAATCATGGAAATTAGCATTTTGATTATAAAATCCTAAGAAAATTTTGGAAGATCTACCANGCCCTATTGCTCGGTGAACAGAGGAGAATAGTGTGGAATAATTTTCAAGCCCATTTGATGCATAAAATATTTTTAAAATAGAGGAGAATAATGTGGAATAATTTTCAAGCCCATTTGATGCATAAAATATTTTTAATTTAGAGGAGAATAATGTGGAATAACTTTCAAGCCCATTTGATGCATAAAATATTTTTAATTAATTAAATACGATTTGAAATCATTTGATTTTCCATGCATATTGACACATCACCTTGGCTTGAAATTTTGACATATTGTAGCCTTTGTAAGGGGAAATATTCTCTGATTTTTCCAAAGTCAAAGGAGGTTCCTATATAGAGATCCATATTTTTCAATTTTTGATTTTTCCAAAGTCAGAGGAGGTTCCTATATAGAGATCCACATTTTTCAATATCTTCCATATCATTTCTTTAAAATAATCATGAAAATTAGCATATTGGTTATTAAATCCCAAGAAAATTTTGGAAGGTCCANCATATTGCTTATAAAATCCTAAGAAACTTTTGGAAGATCCACCATGACTAGAGAAACCTTTGGAAATAATTTCATGGGTCAAATCAATTAAATAGTCATTAAATTTTACAAACACTAAATCATTAAGATAATTAATATTGGAAAATTTAATCATTTAAATGACTTGATTTTTGCTCTCCAGTGTGATTTATGATCCAGAGAGCTCATCATAAAAGTTTCAAATAATTTTGAGTCCATTTAATAACTTAAATTGCTTTTTTAAAGATAAATACCACTCTTAACACTGAAATAATTTTTTAAAAATCAAAATATAACTCAAAAAATTATGAAACTCAATTTTTTGAGTTCTTTGTGATTAGGGATATTTCATAAAAATAAAACAATATTTAAAATAAAAACTTTATTTTTGGCCTATTTTAAGTATTTAAATAATTAAAAATTCATAAAAATAATAAAAATAAAAAAACTCATAGAAATGTTCTAAATTGTTTACTAATTACTTAGAAACAACTAGAATATTTTTCCTGATTTTCTAAATAAATATTTTTAATTTTAAAGCTTAAAAATAACTTTTAAAAGGCCAAAAATAAGTTTTTTCACTAAAATAATTTGAATAAATCAAATAAAAATTGAAAAAATATAAAATTTGCTCCTTTATGTTCTCTGACCCTAGGGAGATTTTCCAAAAATATAAAACTTAATTTTCACCACTTAAAATATTTTATTTTTATTAAATAGCCCAGAATTTAAAATAATTATAATAAATCACAGAAAATTCAAAAAATTATGAAATTTGATCCAAAGGTTTCTTTGGTCTAGATCTACCTCCAGTAAAACTTTCAATGGATTATAATTTATCTTGTTCAATTTAGGAATTTTCTTTGGAAAATCCTATTTTTGCATGAAAATAATTATATAAATTAAATTATATTTTGAAAAATCACATTTTCTCCTCTGNCTATTAGAGAAACCTTTGAAAATAATTTCATGGGCCAAGTCATTTAAAACATTCTTAAATTTTCGAAATACTAAATCACTTAGATGATTAATTTTGAAAAATATAAACATTTAAATAACTTGATTTTTTATCTCCACTGTGGTTTATGATCGAGAGAACTTATCATAAAAGTTTCAAAATATTTTGAGTTCATTTAATAACTTAAATTGATTTTTAAAGATAAATACCA
>JXCR01147796.1:160308-171656 GCA_002079205.1 Phalaenopsis hybrid cultivar
TTTGAAACACAAAGGCGTTAATTGGTAGAAACCAATTGCACTTTCTTATTTAAGATTAATAAACTTCTAAATTATTAAAATTTGGAAGTTTATTAAAATTAAATGATCCTAGACTTAGGGGTATGAACTTTTGAAGTTAATAATTAATCAATTTAATACCCCTATCTTGATTTTCAAATAAAATCCAAATCGAAGTCAATAATTAATCAATTTAATACCCCTATCTTGATTTTCAAGTAAAATTCAAATCATGAATCATGACTACTTAAAACTTAACCCTCTAATTAAGACACTCACCTAGGTCTTAAGGGCTTAGTGGTGACCTAAGCTAAATCCAAAAATGATTAAAAGAGGATTAGAGAAATAAACATAATTAAATCAAACGTCCTTGAAACACCACTAAGCCCAATTAGGTTTGAAATTTGGCTAGGTGTTCAAATTACACTAACTTGCCACTTCATGGGTCTTCACCCACATAATTTTTAAAATTAAATGATAAATGATAATTACCCCATTCCTAGAGATAATTGAGACATCAGGGTTCACTGAGTAATAAGGGTATTCACAGGATGAACCATTAAACAACATAATGAGTTTAAATGGGCTCGAGGCTTTTCACTAGTTGGTGGGAGGGAGACATGGACCTGCTTCCCTCTCCTAACTTGTTGGATACCTCAGAGGCCTATTAAACTTAATATTCTCTGCTTAATGAAATCATGGTTAATTAAACTTTTAAGGACTCACCAAAATACAACATAGAGTTTGGAAAACCCCTCAGAACTCTACTTTTTCTGCCCTTCATAAATGCCCTCACATGCATTTTAAGTTTCAGGTGGTGGAACGAGAAGACTCGTCAGGTACACTTTTACAGTTTTCAGTGTTCTCTTTTTTGTACTTTCATATTGTACTTTTATAGCCGCAAACTTGCATGTTAACTATAACCATAATCAAAACCAAAACTAAAATCAACCATGATAAAATTCACCACCACAACATTCAAAATATAAAACAACTCAAAATTTAATCACAAACATCAATAAAACTACAATCTACAACATTCAAAATATAAAACAACTCAAAATTTAATCACAAACATCACACAAAACTACAACGCTACAACATTCAAAATATAAAACAACTCAAAATTTAATCACAAACATCATACAAAACCACAACTGAACATGCAAAATATAAAACAACTCAAAATTTAATCACAAACATCACATAAAACTACAACTTCCGACATTCAAAATATAAAACAACTCAAAATTTAATCACAAACATCACACAAAACTACAACTTCATTAAATTAAGATGTCTCTATCGGATGATCAGGAATCCCTCGGAGGAGGTAACCTACGGTTGCTAACGAAAAAATATAAAACAACTCAAAATTTAATCACAAACATCACACAAAACTACAACTTCAACTATTCGAAATATAAAACAACTTAAAATTTAATCACAAACATCACACAAAACCACAACTTCAACTAAATTTAAATATAAAACAGCTCAAAATTTAATCACAAACATCACACAAAACTACAATTGCAACTAAATTAAGACGTCTCTATCTGATGATCGAGAATCCCTCAGAGGAGGTAACCTACGGTTGCTAACGAGGCTTCCCACAGTCTAGATAATTGGGAATCCCTCGGAGGAGGTAACCTACGGTTGCTAACGAGGCTTCCCACGGTTTATATGAAATTATGGAACTNAATATGTCCTCATAAAACTTAAAGAACTTCAACCATAGGGCCACCTGATTTGATATTATAACTTGACACATACCCCCATAAAATTTAAAGAACTTCAACCATAGGGCCACCTGATTTGATATTATAACTTGACACCACTAAGAAAACTAAAACTCGTTGCGGCAAGGAGCTTGGAGCTAGCTTGGTGGGCAGCACGGCCATCTTCAACAGCAAAATCTGTCTTCCCATCGCGGCAGGAGCTTGGAGCTAGCATGGTGGGCAGCACGACCATCTTCAACAGTAAAACCTGTCTTTGCGGCAAGGAGCTTGGAGCTAGCATGGTGGGCAGCACGGATATCTTCAACAACAAAACATGTCTATAGCAGGAGCTTGGAGCTAGCTTGGTGGGCAGCACGACCATCTTCAATAGCAAAACCTGTCTTGGCAAGGAGCTTGGAACTAGTATGGTGGGCAGCACGACCATCTTCAACAGCAAAACTTGTCTTCCCCAGCTAAACCAATCTTTCTTCTTTGGACTTAAATAACAAAGCCATAGGACTTCAAGGTCGCTTGCTTATGCAACGTAAATCCTCACCTTATCTTTAGGCCTTTGTAAAGCCGTACTATATAATATAAGCCCTAACTCGTCTTAGGATTCCGAGGTTGTCGTTTGTCACGACCTAAACCCTCAATTCAGGCTATTTGTGCGATAATTTCACATGAATGTAAGCCCTAAATAATGAAATTGACAGGATGATAGTTTCACACGAATGTAAGCCTTAACTAATAAAATTGGCAGGATAAAACACCTAAATATTTCTCCTAGGCTATTTGTGTGATCATTTCACACGAATGTCCTAACTAATAAATTTGGTAGGATGAAACACCTAAATATTTCTCCTCAAAATTGAAGCCAAACATTAGGATANTTTAAAAATTTGGCTAAGTGTTAAAACTACACTAACTTGCCCCTTTAAGGGTCTTCATCCACATAATTCTTAAATTGAATCACAAGTGACAATTACACTAACTTGCCCCTTTAAGGGTCTTCACCCACATAATTCTTAAATTAAATGACAAACAGGTATTTACAGGATGGACCATTAAGCAATATAATAAGTTTAAATGGACTTGAGGCTTTTCACCGGCTGGTGAGAGGGAGGCATGGACTTGCCTCCCCCTCCTAACTTGTTGGATACCTCAAAGGCCTATTAAACTTAANGGTAATAAGGGTATTTACAGGATGGACCATTAAGCAATATAATAAGTTTAAATGGACTTGAGGCTTTTCACCGGCTGGGGAGAGGGAGGCATGGACCTGCTTCCCCCTCCTAACTTGTTGTATACCTCAGAGGCTTATTAAACTTAATATTCTTCGCTCAATGAAATCATCCTTAATTAAACTTTTAAGGACTCACCAAAATATGACATAGGGTTAGGAAAATTACCAAAATTTTACCTTACCTGCTCTTCATAAACTGCCTTAACATTCATTTTAAGCTTCAGGTGGTGGAACGAGAAGACTCGCTAGGTACACTTTTACAGTTTTCAGTGTTGTCATTCTTGTACTTTCATACTATTTACGCAACCTAAAGATGAATTGTTTAAAATACACCTTCGACATTATCTCAGGAAAACATCTAGGGTTCGTAGTATGATATCATAGGTTGAAATAGTTCTAGAGAAAATAAAAGTGATATTAGAGATGCCATCTCCCAAATATGTAACTCAAATCCAATCCTTCTTGGGTAANGTCGCTCTAACCAACTTTAATATGCCCTCAAAAAATTTAAAAAACTTCAACCATATGGCCACCTGATTTGATATTATAACTTGACACACTAGATAACTCAAACTCGTCGCGGAAGGAGTAGCACGACCATCTTCAACAGCAAAACCTGTCTTCCGCGAGGAGCTTGGAGCTAGCATGGTGGGCAGCACGGCCATCTTCAACAGCAAAACCTTTCTTCATAGCTAAACCAATCTTCCTTCCTGAGACTTAAACAACAAAGCCATAGGACTTCGAAGTTGCTTGCTTATGCAACATAAATCCTCACTTTATCTTTAGTCCTTTGCATAGCCCTGCTATACAATATAAGCCCTAACTCGTCTTAGCATTTCGAGGTTGTCGTTTGTCACGACCTAAATCCTCACATCTTCCAGGCTTTTTGTGTGATCATTTTAGACAAATGTAAGCCCTAACTAATAAAATTGGCAGGATGAAACACCTAAAAATTTCTCCTCAAAACTGAAGCCAAACATTAAGATAGCTTGGGAAGTCACCGAGGTTCTCCTCTGGATCCATGACATCCCCTAGTTCTTCTTCCTTTAAATTCTACAATAAAATTTTCCAAATTTGAATCAATCCCCTTTTCACACCTCTACGTCCGATTTTGTTGAAGAGTCCTACCCTTTGAAATTCCTTAAAGATAATATTTCTTGATTTTTATTGAGAGTTTTCTTAGGTGGCTTTGGTCACTTAAGATGTAATTAACTATAGGGGCTTGCTCTTATAGGAAACATGTCCGAATCCAGCTTAATATAAACCCTATTTAATCCTTTACATTAAATAAGGGAAATTGTTGGCAAATACAAAGGTTTCACAGACCAGACAGACGTCCTACTTTTCTTAGTTTATTTGAATGAGCCTCATCCTCAATTCTTGTGTTTATCCTTTTGGATAGATACATGATTTGAGGTGTAGTGCTCTTTCATTTTAAACTATAAAAAATATGGGGTCAGTTTGATTTCATAATTCAACGTCCTTCCGAAGCGGGCGACGGGATTTCGATTCCGGTGACCGACAGCTTCTTACAGGCAACCCCACAAACCAACCCGAAATAACGCCGACATAGATACGGAATGCCTAGAATGATTATAACTGATGGAGGATCCCATTTTAGGAATAAATATATTCAGAGATTGGCAGAAAAATTTAATATATGACGGAGGATCCCATTTTAGGAATAAATATATTCAGAGATTGGCAGAAAAATTTAATATTACATAGAATCTCTACTACCTATCATCCTCAAACCAGAGGGTTAGCTAAAGTTTCTAATAGAGATTAAACAAATACTTAAAAAGACTGTAAACCCTAGTAGAATAGATTGGTCCACTAGATTGGATACTACATTATGGGCTTACAGGACTGCTTATAAAACTCCTATTGGAATGACTCCTTACAGACTAATTTTTGGAAAAACTTATCACTTACCAGTAGAATTGGAGCATAAAACATATTGGACGATTAAAGAATTCAATTATAATTTGAAAGATGCTCGTAAGAAGAGATTGTTACAATTAAATGAATTGGAAGAATTAAAAAATGAATCTTATGATAACGACAAAATTTAGAAAGAAAAATTAAAGTTATGACATGATCATAAGATTAACTAAAATAACTTTGAACCAGGACAAGAAGTTTTGCTTTACAATACTAGGCTGAAGTTATTCCATGGAAAATTGAAGTCTCGTTGGTTAGGGCCATTTACTGTGACTCAAGTTTATATATACGGAGCTGTTGAAATTGAAGATCATAAAATGGGAAATAGACTTAAAGTAAATGGACATAGATTAAAATCATATTATGAGAGTAAAAGACCAAATATTAAAGAGGTTTTAATGATCAGTTAACTGAATAGTCGGGCTGACGACGTTAAACCAAGCGCTTTATGGGAGGCAACCCATATTTATCTTTATTTTTATCACAATTATAGTAGTTTTTATTTGAGATTATTGCTATTTTATAATATTATTAAGCTCTACTATTCTTATTTACCCTTGAAACATCTTAAAAATTAGATCCATGAAGAAAAATTAGAAAGAGTTTGGACCAGAGCGAAACTGTGAAAATTTTGCCTTGGGCTCCGACGGTGCCCTCAACGCCGCCGACGGCTCCCTCGACGCCGCCGACGGTGGGTTTTTCCTGAGAGTCCAAACAAAATTAATACAGAAGCACGCCGATCGTGCCCTAGAGGCCGCCGACGGCGAGACCGGTGAGATGACCGTTTCTTGTGTTATAGTGGCAATTTTTGACTGTTTTTGAGCGGGAATAGTCTTTTTAAACTCAAAATTTCAAATTCTAATTCATATTTTCCCTCCAAAAATGAAGTGAAACTCTACCAATTCCATTCGTATGACATCCAATTCCCCTGATAATCCCAAAATGTGAGTTTTTAGTCGACGGAAGTTTATTAGTGCGGAAGCGCAGCGAATCTTCAACAAGTTGCTGATGAAGAAAAGATTAATCAAAGAACGAGGATTTATGAATCACAGATTGAATAATCCCAAGTTGGATATTGAAGAAATGATAGTGCGGCGAAGATGGGAAGTGTTGTGCTACACTATTGCCGTCGTAGTGGTTCCAGTAGTAAAAGAATTTTATGCAAATTTACATGGAATTAACCAAGGAGTTATTTATGTGCGAGGAAGATGAATCACTTTCACTCCTGCATGGATCAATGAATTTTATAAGATAGAAAATGTTCCTGTCTGCCACTATGACAATTTCGTCCCAATGAGAAACCTGATGAATGAAATTTACCAATATTTAACGGACGAAACTGACGACTGGGAAACAAGAGAAAACACGTATGTTAGTTTTTCTGCAACACTTCTGAATCCCATTTCAAAACATGGGCACTTTTTCATTTCTGTGAAACTGTTATCGATAATGAAGATCGGTAAAGTTTCTAAAGAAAGTGTCATTTTGAATTACTGCATCTAAATGGGACTGTCGATCGACATTGGATCTATAATTGTGAAGTCAATTTTGGCCATGATCGTTCATGAATCAACATATGGGCTTGGACACCCCTCCATAATTTTCACACTTTGCAGTCAGTTCCAAGTGTCCTATGAAAATTGGGAAAAGGTACTGCTACCTTGGAAGCCTTTGGATCCAACTGAAAGATTCCCATCATTTGAAGATGAAAATGATCTTCCAGTTCAACCCTTAGTCCCTGATAAGTCTTTGGTGATCTTGCGCCGAATCTAGAAGTTGGAGAAGGAGGTACAAAATGTCATCAATGCAATTAATAATATCTCTGATTTCTTCGATCATCTGGACTGGAGGATGAATGAACATTTCAAACATTCTGAACATTTAGAAGATAGTTTGATACGACTGATGATGAGGATTAAATTAATTGAGGAGGATTCTACTGAAGAATTTCCATTCCGTCCCTTCTACAACCTCTTCGTTCATGTGCAATCAATGGGCGATCTGAGAGCAGAATGGAGTACCGAGTTTGAGGATTAGTAGATTTATATTACTACCTATATGTCTATCTATGTATTTTAAGTCTAAGGATTAGTAGATTTATATTACTACCTATATGTCTATCTATGTATTTTGATTTGAAATTTGTAGTTGTTTTGGTTTAGAATTATGCTTATAGATATCTGTATAGTTGAGACTAAGCATATGATGTTTTCTTTTTAGCGTTTTGAGTGTTGTGGCTTGGATTACGACGCTGAATTAATGTATTGAGGTTGAGAAAATACCAGTTTTGAGTGTTGTGGTTTGGATTGCGATGCTGAATTAATGTATTGAGGTTGAGAAAATACCGCAATTTGAGTGTTGTGGCTTGGATTGCGACGCTGAATTAATGTATTGAGGTTGAGAAAATACCAAACTTAGGTGTGTTATCAACGTACGCTGAATTAATGTATTGAGGTTGAGAAAATACCAAATTTAGGTGTGTTATGTAACGTATATTGTACCCCTTAGAATTTATATATAAAGTGATGTATTGTGTTGTGAAAGTTTATATGTGTTAAGTACATCATTTAACTATGTAAAATTGTGTCTATAATGATTAAACGGATGTCATTTAGTCTTGGAATTGATCGAAATCGCAAAAATCCAAAATTTGGACTAAATCAATAGAGCCCGCCGATGGCGCCCTCGACGCCGCCGACGGCAAGATTTTCTTGAAATCTTGGATTTAAATTCCAATTAAGCGCGCCGACGGTGCCATTGATCCTTTCAACGGCGAGCTCACAAAAAACACCTTTAATCGTGATTTTGACCAGTCAATTGCCACTATTCATCATCCCTTCCTCCTAAAAAAGCCATTTTCGACTTAGGACATGAAAGATCTTGGATTGGGAGGCAATTTCAAGGCTTTTTGACACCGAATTTGATCATCTTTAGGTAAGAGCTTCACTCCAAGCTAAAAATATTTGATTTCCACCATGAATTTCTCCCACATTGAGCTAAAGAAAATTTGGGAAGAGATTCATGGATTTTATTGTTGAACTCTTAGAATTTCTATTGGAAGCCATGATTTACATATTTGAAGTAATTTTTGGAATTTTTCTATAATTTGATTAGATTAAAATGGCTCCACGACAAAAGAGAAGAGTTGAATTCGACGAGTCTTGCTTTGTCAATGCGATGGCTCAAACAAAATTCACTTCCATATTTAAATGAAAGAAGTGCATACAAGATCGAGTTTTTGAAATTCTGGGAGGAGAAATCGAATGAGTTTTTGCCGAGCAGAGGTGGGAAAACTTTTTTTACATCACCAATAAAGTTGATGCATATGTTGTGAAGGAGTTCTACAGCAATGTGATTTATTCTGATGACGGAATCGTTCAAGTGCGTGGATTCCCCGTTGAGTTTACTGCCACCCACATCAACACTTTTTATGAAGCCCCAGACTCTTACAGCTACCAATATGAATTCTTTAGTACGATGGAAGGCCCCCTCAATGATGTGATCAATTTTCTCACTAATGGGAAAAGAACATGGAAGATAAAGCAGCGGGAACGAGTAAATTTTTCTGCTTCCATGCTGAATGCCACCTCTAAGGCGTGGCACTATTTCATTTCTTCTACTCTATTACCGACCTATTATCATAGTGAGGTAACTAGAGATAGAGCTATTATAAATCTCTGTATTCAAAATATTAGAACTATAAATGTGGCGAGAATAATTCTTAAGAATATATTGACTACGACGAGGAGTGAGACTAGTTGAGGTCTAGGACATCCTGGACTTATTTATGCAATTTGTAAACTTTCTGGAGTAGAGTTTGGAGATGAAAAATGGGTTTATCCTATGAATCCCATTAGTAAGGCTAATTTAAAGACTTATGAATCCCATGAGAAATGGAGAACTGGGATTAGAAGTCAAGAACCTTCTACTAGTAGAGATGTCCCATCTACAAGTTATGACCTTCCACCTTTGTTCCCCTACCCTCTCTAATTTAGTGAGTGAGTTGACCTTACAGCAGAAGAGCATATAATTGATAAGTGAAAGGATTGGATGTTTAGAATGATGACATGATTATGATAGTGAGTACTTGCAGAGGCATTCAAATTTTGAGGTAGCTTATTATGAAGCTCAAGCCCGACATTATAGAGGTGAGCCTGATGTTACGTTTCATGAGTGCCCTCGATATACTTAGCATCAACCCAATCCACGTGAAATTTGATCCAAAGACTTCACTGGTCTAGGTCTATCTCCAGTAAAAATTTCAAGGGATTCTAATTTACCTAGATCAAGTTAGGAATTTTCTTTGGAAGATCCTATTTTTGCATAAAAATAATTATATCAATTAAATTAAATTTTGAAAAATCACATTTTCTCCTCTGATGTCTCAATGGACCCATGAATGAGGTTTAATAAAAAGGTCAAAGTCATTTGAATTTAATTTGACAAATTATGAAGTGTTAAAGCCTTAGGGGCAAATGTGTAATTTTGGAAATTTTGCCTTAATTAACATTTACGCTTAATTCAAGGAGGGGAATGGGNATTTCTTAGGAATAATTGAGACATCAATATTCACCTAGTAATAAGGGTATTCACAGGATGAACCATTAAGCAACATAATGAGTTTAAATGGACTCGAGGCTTTTCACTAGTTGGTGAGAGAGAGGCATGGACCTGCTTCCCCCTCTTAGCTTGTTGGATACCTGAGAGGTCTATTAAACTTAATATACTTCACTCAATGAAATCATCTTTAATTAAACTTTTAAGGACTTACTAAAATACAACATAGATTTAGGAAAACCCCTCAGAACTCTACTTTTCTTGCTCTTCATAAATGCCCTCACATGCATTTTTAAGTTTCAGGTGGTGGAACGAGAAGACTCGCCAGGTACGCTTTTATAGTTTATAGTACCGTCTTTCTTCTGTCTTTTTCCTTACATGTTTCATGCTTGCATTTACCTACATAAACTTGAATGTATGTTAATCATAACCAAAACCAAAATTAAAAATAAAACAAGATAAAATTCACTACCACAACATTCAAAATATAAAACAACTCAAAATTTAATCACAAACATCACACAAAACTACAATTGCAACTAAATTAAGACGTCTCTATTGGATGATTGGGAATCCCTCGGAGGAGGTAACCTACGGTTGCTAACGAGGCTTCCCACAGTTTAAATGAAATTAGGGAATGTTGACCTCACTTTTGGTTGAGGTCTAGAAACTTCTTTAGTAGCCTAGGTCTAGCCATAGGATTTTCCTATTGACTAGTCTTAGAAAACTGGAAAAGGTACCCCCTCCATTAGAAATTCAAAGCTTTTCTCTTTACTCAACTTGAAGTTTNGGAAAAGGTACCCCCTCCATTAGAAATTCAAAGCTTTTCTCTTTACTCAACTTGAAGTTTCACTATTGATCTTAACCTCTTAGCACTTAGTAGGTGAGATCATTATGAGAGAACTCAAGAGGAGTTCCTATAAGACTACTTGGCCTTAGGATTGACCTTGGGTATTGATTTGAAGTTAGGGTACACAATATCCTCATAATATTCTAGCCAAAACCAATACATAAGATCTCAAAATAAGGATTTTATTGATCCACAGTTCATTTAGAATGGATATTTATCCAATTCTACTTGAAATATTATCTTTTGTCATTTGCCCCAGACACCCCCAAGTTACCTAACTGCCCTTGGGACCCCAATTTTGGCTAAATGACCAAATCACATCAACACCCCCAAATTACCTAAATGCCCTTGGGACCCTCCTTTAACCCAAAATCCCAAAAATTCTAAAATTCTTAGAAAATTCCAATAAATCCCATTACTAACTGCCCTTAGGACTCTCCTTTAACCTAAAATCCAAAAATTCCCGTAAAATCCTAATAAATCCCAATAAATCCCAAATATTCTCAATCTTATTTCTTTCAACTACCACATGGCCCAATTTGTTCAATTTGGTCATCTTTAGCCAAAATACCCTCAAAATTACCAAAATTACTAAAATACCCTTGGCACCCCAAACTTTCCCAAAACTTCCAAAATTACTCCAAATGTTCCCAAAACCCATTTGGACCCTTCAATTGGATTCAATTTGACCAATTTGACCATTTTGACCAAAACCCCCAAATTGCCTTTAAAGGCCCAATTTCCCCAAATTTACTTCAAATGTCCATCAATTTGGATCCAATCTTCCCCAATTTCAATCCTAAACTCAAATTCACTTTAAATGTGACCAATTTAAACCAAATCCAAGCTCAATTGGTCCATAATTGGAGCCCAATTTTGATTTGGGTCAAAACCCCCAATTTTGACCATATGACTTAATCTCACCCAAGTAAACCCATAGCCTAGTCAATTGGCCTCATTTAATATTGAAAAATCCTTAAAACATTCTTATACATCAAAATCCACCATCAATTGG
>JXCR01147796.1:173965-190957 GCA_002079205.1 Phalaenopsis hybrid cultivar
GACTTCCTAGTCTAAGGCTAGCTTACATAAAAATTTCAAGTGATTAGGAATTGTCTTGATTATCTTTTGAAATTTTCTTTGAAGATGNGGAACCTTCTACTACACAGTGATGCCGTTCGGCCTAAAGAACGCCGGAGCAACATATCAACATGCAATGACGAAGATTTTTAACGACCTCATTCACAATCAAGTAGAATGCTACGTGGATGATATGGTCATCAAAAGTAAACGGAAAATTGACCATTTGTACAATTTGAGGATCGTGTTTGAACGGATACAATGATATGACCTTAAAATGAATCCCTTAAAGTGCGCGTTTGGCGTCACCTCCGAGAAATTTCTAGGATCGTTCTTCGTCATCGAGGAATCGAGATTGACCCGGATAAGATTAAAGCTATCTTAGAAATGCCTTCCCCTAAAACCTTGAAGCAGTTACGTTTCTTCCAGCGGAAGTTGGCATATCTGAGACGCTTTATTTCTAATCTCTAAGGTAGGTGTCAGCCTTTCTCGGCATTAATTATAAAGAACGCCAAATTTATTTCGGAAGAAAAATGCCAGTGGGCCTTTGAGGATGTTAAACAATATTTAATGACACCTCCTGTTTTTGCAGCCCCCATCCCAGGGAAACCGTTGATACTTTATACCGCGGCTTTGGATGACTCTCTTGGAGGCCTCTTAGCCCAAGTCAATGAAGAGGGAAAAGAAAATGCTCTCTACTACTTGAGTCGTCGTCTAATAACGACGGAGATAAGGTATCCACCTATTGAAAAGCATTTTCTGACACTAATTTTTTCCGCTCAAAAGCTTAAACATTACATGCTTTCTCACAAGATTACCCTAATTTCAAAAGTTAATCCATTGCAATATTTGATGACCCGACCAACACTCTCCGGACGTTTAGCAAGATGGTAAATGATCTTATTGCAATTTGATATAACTTTTGTGCCCCTCCATGCTATCAAGGGACAAATTTTAGCAGACTTTCTTGTTGCACACCCACTGCCAGCTGGGTCCTCTCTCAATGACGAGTTACCAGACGAGCAGATATTACACATGGAAATTTCCAGTACGCAGCACTGGGAAATGTACTTCGATGGTGCTTCGTCAACCAGGAAAGACAAGGGATCTGGCACAGTTATACCAGGTAAGGCAGGGATTGGTTTGATCTTTATTACGCCAGATAAGGGTAAGTTGAGGTTTTCATACCACCTGACGGAGCCATGTACCAACAATGAAGCAGAATATGAAGCTTTAATCACCGGATTGGAGTTGGCGATCTCAATGGATATAACGAACATTGCCATTTATGGTGACTCTCAACTTGTCATCCAGCAAGTCGCCAGAAAATACAAAATTTTGAAACCAAGATTAGCAGAATACCATCAGTACGCGATGAAGCTCCTGGAGCAGATTCCTGAGGTGACTTTATACCGGATTCCTTGGGGAGATAATGCTCATGCCGACGCTTTAGCAAAACTCACTAAGGAAATGGCGTGTCCCCCGGAGGATTCCATCGAAGTCACGGTACAAGGAAGACGAGTCTTGTCTTGAAGCGACTTCAAAACTCTACACAAACTTGCAAAAAAAGAAACCGTAAATACCGTTGCAGACATCAACGAAGATTGGCGCAAGCCATTAATAGAATATTTGCATACTGGAAAGTTGCCAGAGGACAAGTCTGAGGCACACCACATCACAAGAAGAGCCATGTTCTACGCCCTGGTGGAAAATGTTCTCTACAGAAGATCGTTCGACCAAATGTGGCTATGGTGTTTGAGTAGAGCCGACGCACAAAATATTGTCAAAGAAGTATATGTCGGATTGTGTGGCGCTCACCAGTCGGGACCAAAAATGAAAATGAAGATCAAAAGACTCTGATATTATTGGCCAGCAATGATGTCCGATTGCATGGATACAGCCAGAAGATGTCACCAATTCCAAGTGCATGGGGTGGTCTTACACCAGCCTCCAAATTTGCTACACCCAACTGTTGCCTCGTGGCCATTCGAGTGTTGGGGCACAGACATAATAGGTCCGATAGACCCTCCATATTCTAAAGGGCACAAATTCATACTTGCCGCTACAGATTACTTCTCTAAATGGGCAAAGGCAGTACCGTTACGTGGGTTATGGCACAGCACGTCCTTCAATTTTTCAAAAGCCAAATCGTCTACCGTTTCGGAGTATCGCGAAGAATAATCTCTGACAATGGGACAGCTTTTAAAATCACAAAGATCAATAATTTTGTCAGAAGGCATGGGATAGATTAGAGATACTCTACAATTTACTCTCCGGGAGCAAATGGTCTGGCTGAAGCTTTCAACAAGACACTGGTAAAGATTTTGAAGAAAACACTGAATGAAAATAAAAGAGATTGGCATAACAAACTGTTAGAAGCCCTGTGGGCCTACCGGACGACTTTCAGGACCTCACTCAGTGTACACCTTATATGCTCATGTACGGGACCGAGGCCGTGCTACCGCTAGAGATCCAGACACCATCTCTCAAAGTCACTGTTGCCAACCAACTTACAACAGAAGAAAGCACAAAACTCAGGCTTGAAGAACTGAAGAGTCTCAAGGGAAAACGATTGGAAGCACAGCAACATTTAGAGCTCTACCAGGCAAAGATGGTACAAGCCCATGACAAATTGGTCCGCCCAAGAACATTCAAAATTGCTGACCTCGTACTTGTGCTCAAAAGACCTATTCTTGCTACTGCAAAATAGGTAGAAAATTCGAGCCAACTTGGGAGGGACCATTTGTCGTTGAGAAGGTCTATGAAAAATAGGTGGAAAATTCAAGCCAACTTGGGAGGGATCATTTATCGTTGAGAAGGTTTATACAGGAGGAGCCTACGAGTTAGTTGACTTCCGGGGTGAAAGACCCATGTTACCGATAAATGGACGATACATGAAAACATATTACACAGCCTGATGTCGCCTGCCTCCGCTTGCCTTTGCTTGCTTTGAAACTTTGAAACCTTGACTGTTTTAGGGTTATATATATGGCCATATGTCTATGACCGGGTCCAAATTTTGTAATTAATCTCATATATAATGAAAATTTTGAAAAAATATTTTAAACTTCAAATTTTCTCCTTTCCACTTTTGAGTATAATGTTCCACAAAAATGTTTTTAGCTTTTACCAAATTCTCTTTTCTACCTTTAAATTTAAAAATTCCATTAAATTAAAACAAAACTCACACATAAAATGAGTAATGCTTTTCATCAAAATAAACTAAAATTTACTTTAATAAATTATCTGTTTTGTTCTTGTTCATGCCAAACTTCAGCCCACTGACGTTTCTTTCTATCGTCTGTAGAAAAATGTCAGGACAGAGGCTGATCTTTGCCTTCCAGGACGGCAGGAACCTCGCACTGAATGAAGAGATGGCACCGCAAGGAGGTGTCATAGATTTCAACATGGATTTCGACCAGATTGATATGGACTACAACGGTCCTCTAATGGACGTAGTGAGCAATGAAGAAAAAAAGGGACTGCCTTCACTGTTGAGAGTGACCACTCAAGACGATGTGTCACGTAAAGGTAAAAATGTGATAGCAGAATAAGATCTGATGGAGGGGCCCAGCCGACTGCCCTCCATGATAGCTACTCCAGCAAGGGGCTTAATAGCTACCCACAGTGAACAACAACCAAATACTCCACTCCGCAGGACGCAACGCAGAAATGCAAGCCGAAAGTAACAGAGAGCCTTTCTGCGGCAGGAACGCAAGCACCAGAGAGATGTGAGCGGTTTTCTTACCCCCATTTCTGAGGGACATATCTACGATCCAGATCTGAAAGAGACTTCTGCCAGCCTGCCCACTACAGATGAAGAGTCAGAATTTGTGACAGGATCAGATGTGCCCCCGGTTTCAGATATCTTATGCAGAGGTTGCCCAACATGTAACGTCGAGATACCAGCCAGGACATCAGTCACGGGCGCATTTGTAGAATGCCCGGACTGCAATATTCTGCATCTACAGCGTTTCTGTACCTTAGAAGAATACACTTCAAGCACGAACGAGTCTCAGACTCCAGATTTCGTGGAAAATGAGCTGTATGTCCCACTGGGGACAGATCAGCGCACACCACGGAGCCCAGGATCATACATCCCACTTGAGGCTGAATCTCATATTCCGAATCGGCTAGCACCAGTTTGGATTCCCGCTGAGGCCCGGAGGAAGGAACGCCCTAGGCAGCTGCCAACTCACGGTATGGTAGAATACTATAAAATAAGCAAGGTAAACAAAAGAGAATTCTAGTTCTATGAAGAGGTTCAGAGAAAGTTTATCAACACATTGGAAAGCCTGGAGCTATATACCAGGGTTTTCTCTTAAACTGATGAAAGAAGCATTCTGGACTGCATCTTTGATTTAAGAGATAGAGGTCGAGCAGGCCTTCTCATGGAAAGAACGTATTTCGAGCCGAAGAAATGGATGCAAGGAACGGGAAGAATCACCATCTAGTGCAGATGTTGCTACAATTTTACAAACGACAGACAGGGGAATCTGCCTGGGATCCTCATATACGACCAAGTGGATCCGTTACCCTCGATGATAAAGTGGATGATAAAGAGAATGGTCAAGTGTAATATTCTACCCGCCACTTGCATTCCTAGCAGTTGCATCATCAACATTTATGAAGAAGGTTCTCCCGCACATTGATCATCATGACTTTGTGAGGACTTTCTGCACGGTCTCGTTCATGAGTAAGAGCAATATTTTGTTTGGAAAAGAAATCGATGCAATCGACCCTGGAAAATTCAGAGGATCTGTGGAAATTCCTCTCCCAGTTGGTTCAGTACTTGTTCTCAAGGGCAACGGTGCAGAAGTGGCCAAGCACTGCATTCCAAGAGTACGACATCGTAGGGTGTCTGTGACCTTCCGCAGAATGGATGACAGTAAGATACCATATGGATTCCAGCAAGACCCGGAGNTAACAAGATCCGATGGAGGGGCCCAGCCGACTGTCCTCCATGATAGGTACTCCAGCAAGAGGCTTAATAGTTGCCTACAGTGAACAACTACCAGATACTCCACTCCGCAGAACACAACGTAGAAATGCAAGCTGAAAGAAACAGAGAGCCTTTCTGCAACAGGAGCGCAAGCGCCAAAAAAACGTAAGCGATTTTCTTACCTCCATTCCTGAGGGACATATCTACGATCCAGATCTGAGAGAGACTTCTGCCAGCCTGCCCACTACAGACGAAGAATCAGGATTTCTGATAGGATTAGATGTACCCTCGGTTCCAGATATCTTGTGCAGAGGTTGCCCAACATGCAACGTCGAGATACCAGCCAGTACATCAGTCACGGGCGCATTTCTAGAATGCCCGGACTGCAACGTTTTACATCTACAGCGTTTCAGTACCTTAGAAGAATACACGTCAAGCACCAACGAGTCTAAGACTCCAGATTTTGTGGCAAACGAGCCGTATGTCCCACTAGGGACGGATTAATGCGCACCGCAGAGCCCAGGATCATACATCCCGCTTGAGGCTGAATCTCATATTCCGGATCGGCCAGTACCGGTTTGGATTCCCGCCAAGGCCCGGAGGAAGGAACGCCCCAGGCAACTACCAACTCCCGGAATGGTAGAATACTACAAAATAAGCAAGGTAAACAAAAGAGAATTTGAGTTCTATGAAGAGGTTCAAGGAAATTTTATCAACATATTGGAAGGCCTAGAGCTATAAACAAGGGTTTTCTCTGAAACTGATGAAAGAAGTATCCTGGACTACATCTTCGATTTGAGAGATAGAGGTCGAGCGGCCTTCTCATGGAAAGAACGTACTCCGAGCCAAAGAAATAAATGCGGGGAAAGCAAAGAATCACCATCCAGTGCGGATGTTGCTACAATTTTACAAACGACAGACAGGGGAATCCACTTGGGATCCTGAAATACGACCAAGTGGATTCGTTACTACCAATGATAAGGTGGATGATAAAGAGAATGGTCAAGTGGAATATCCTATCCACCACTTGCATTCCTAACAGTTGCATCATCAACATTTATGAAGAAGGTGACTGCATTCCTCCACTACTTGCATTCCCAACAGTTGCATCATTAACATTTATGAAGAAGGTGACTGCATTCCCCCACACATCGACCATCATGACTTTTATGAGGCCTTTCTGCACAGTCTCATTCATGAGTAAGAGCAATATTTTGTTTGTTAAAGAAATCGATATAATCGACTCTGGTGAATTCAGAGGAGTTGTGGAGATTCCTCTTCCAGTTGGTTCAGTACTTGTTCTCAAAAGCAACAGTGCAGACGTTGCCAAACACTGCATTCCAGGAGTACAACACCGTAGGGTGTCTATGACCTTCCGCATAATGGATGACAGTAAGATACCATATGGATTCCAGCAAGACCCGAAGTTGGAGGAACTGTTTCCTTACGAGCTATGAGAAGGTTGTACCTCTGAATACATGCAAAGGGAACTCTAATTCTGGAGCATGGCTCAGAAGGTCTGCTTGATCAAGAGCTCGATATACCAAGCGCAGGACTCACTTGCTTTTCTTTAGCAAGCATGAGAAGTATCTGATGTAATCAGTTTATGATGTACTCTTATATTGAGAAGACTATCAATGTATTTCAGCATGTATTACATGATGTACTCTTTTTGAGGCATTAGCCTATGTTTGATTTGTTGCATCCATATTGAAGAAGATTAATGGAAATTTCTCTTAAGTTGTGCCTTTTTGTCAATTTCCTTTTTGTGCGATGGATGAAAGCCTCGAGCCATGCCATGGTTCAGAGTTCCAATGAACAAAGAACGAAACAACAAATTTTCAACAATAAATAAAACACAAATAAAAGATAATTGTAATGAGTAAATAACGAAACAAATTTCTTTTGAAAACCAACCAATTGAAATTAAAACTTAAAAAAAAACACATTTTTTTTGAAAAATTAATTGTGACAAAAGCAACAGGAAAATAAAACAATCTTGTTGAGTGGATACTTCCGTTTCGGAATTTCCTACTCTTTGTGTGCGCAGCACAACCATAGTTATCTACACTAACTCTCTACACATCCTAGTAGAATTTCACATTCTGCACAAAACTCCACGAAGCTTTACAAATCTTCTTTAAAATCAACATTTCCACATGACACACTACCGCAAATTCAACATCACAAGCTCTTTGTAAATTTCAAATCACATCTTCAAATCAGTACCTAAATACTCATTCTCACATTTTGAGGTCGATACCTAAATTTCGACTCTCTCCTTGGGATTGATACCTATATTTCAATTCTCTCATCTTCGGATTGATACTTACATTTAAATTCTCATTTTTAAATTAGTCCTACATTTCAGATTCTTTACATTTGAGGTCGGATCTTACATTCCGACACTTCCTTTTGAGAATTGACCTACATTTCAATTCTTATTTCCAAATCAGTCCTAAATTTCTGATTCTTTACATTTTAGGTCGGTCCTTACATTCCGACACTTTCTTTTGAAAATTGACCTACATTTCAATTCTCATTTCTGAATCAGTCCTAAATTTCTGATTCTTTACATTTTGGCCGGACCTTACATTCCGACACTTTCTTTTGAGAATTGACCTACATTTCAATTCTCACTTCAACACTTTCGTTTGAGAATTGACCAACATTTCAATTCTCACTTCCGAATCAGTCCTAAATTCTGATTCTTCACATTTGAGGTCGGACTCTTACATTTTGACACTTTCTTTTAAGAATTAACCTACATTTCAATTCTCATCATCTCTGATTCATTACATTTGAGGTCGGTCCTTACATTCTGATATTCTCTTTTGAGAATTGACCTACATTTCAATTCTCATTTCTGAATCAGTCCTAAATTTCTGATTCTTTACATTTGAGGTCCGTCCATACATTCCGACACTTTCTTTTGAGAATTGACCTACATTTCAATTCTCATTTCTGAAACAGTCCTAAATTTCTGATTCTTTACATTTGAGGTCGGACCTTACATTCCGACACTTTCTTTTAAGAATTGACCTACATTTCAATTCTCATTTCTGAATCAGTCCTACATTTCTGATTCTTTACATTTCTTAAATTCTGATTCTTCACATTTGAGGTCGGACCTTACATTCCGACACTTTCTTTTGAGAATTCAACATTTCTGATTCATTACATTCGAGGTCGGTCCTTACATTCCGACACTCTCTTTTGAGAATTTATTTCTGATTCATTACATTTGAGGTCGGTCCTTACAGTCCGACATTCTCTTTTGAGAATTGATGAATCAGTCCCACATCTCTGATTCATTACATTTGAGGTCGGTCCTTACATTCCGACACTTTCTTTTGAGAATTGACTTTTGAATCAGTCCTACATTGCTTATTCTTTACATTTGAGGTCGGACCTTACATTCCGACACTTTCTTTTGAGAATTGACCTATATTCAATTCTTATTTCTGAATCAGTCCCACATCTCTGATTCATTACATTTGAGGTCGGTCCTTACATTCTGACACCTTCTTTTGAGAATTGACCTACATTTCAATTCTGATTTCTGAATCTTAAATTTCTGATTCTTTAAATTTGACGTCGGTCCTTACATTCCGACATTCTCTTTCGAGAATTGACCTACATTTTAATTCTCATTTCTGAATCAGTCCTACATTTCTGATTCATTACATTCGAGGTCGGCCCTTACACTCCAACTCTCTCTCTTCCACTCTCTCTCTTTCCGAGTTGATATTTGGATTTCAAATTCCTACCTCGTGGTCAACGCTTACATTTTAACTCCCATCCTTTGGAAATCTTTGAAAATTCATAACTCAAAATTCACTCTCCGATCCCCAGTGAGAGTCCTTAATTCTCGGCTTGATTAAACACACACCTGCTAATTCCTCAGCAGAAACAAATCACACACACAACTCTACACATACTTCCGAGGTTAGTTGACTTAGGTGTCTGTATTGATTTTTGTTGATCTCGTCGGTCAACGCCAATACGTGCGGTGTTCTTTCCCAGTACACCACAACTATTGGGGGTCCATTTGCTGACCTCATTTTTGGTTGAGGTTTAGTTTTTCCTCTTTAGTAGCCTAAGGTCTAGCCATAGGATTTTCTATTGACTATTCTTAGAAAACTAGACATGGAACCCTCACCATTAGAAATTCCAAACTTTCCTGTTGACTATTCCTAGAAAACTAGACATGGAACCCTCATCATTAGAAATTCCAAACTCTTCTCCACTCAACTTGAAGTTCCACATATTGCTCTCAACCTTTAAGCACTTAGTAGGTGGGGTCACTGTGGGGGAAACTCAAGATGAGTCACCCTTAGGATTGTTGAACCTTAAGTTAACCCTGGGTGTTGGTTTGGAGCTAAGGCACTCACTACACTCATCTACACCCACATTCACTCACAACCCTGAACTCAAATGAGCTAAGGCACTCACTACACTCATCTACACCCACATTCACTCACAACCCTGAACTCAAATTCAACCTAGATCCCTTGATCTTTTGGGATACTCATGTAGATGGTCCCCTAAACCTGCTAGCCCTTTAACTCACAACCCTGAACTCAAATCTCTAGCCTAGATCCCTTGATCTTTTGGGATACTCATGTAGATGGTCCCCTAAACCTACTAGCAGGGATATGGTCTGGCTAGAACCACTACATAGAGGACCCAAAATGGGGTTTCCATTGGTCCAAACCTAGATCCCTTGATCTTTTGGGATACACTAGCCCTAGCTATGCCACTATGTAGAGGACCCAAAATGGGGTTCGCATTGGTCCATGGCTATATGGTTTTGCTAAAACCACTATGTAGAGGACCCAAAATGGGATTTCCATTGGTCCATGGCTTAGAACTTCTAAGCCTAGTTCCCTTGATCTTTTGGGATACTCATGTAGATGGTCCCCTAAACCTACTAGCCCTAGGGCTATGGCTAAGACCACTATGTAGAGGACCCAAAATTGGGTTTCCTTTGGTACATGGCTTATTGGTGATGATCTTTTGACTCACTACACTTATCTTCACTCACAATCACTCACAACCCTGAACTCAAATTTCTAGCCTAGATCCCTTGATCTTTTGGGTACTCATATAAGATGTCCCCTAAACCTACTAGCCCTAGGGCTATAGTTTGGCTAAGATCACTATGTAGAGGACCCAAAATGGGGTTTCCTTTGGTCCATGGCACCCCCTAAACCTACCAGCCCTAGGGTTATGGTTTGGCTAAGACCACTATATAGAGGACCCAAAATGGGGTTTCCATTGGTCCCCATAAACCGACTAGCCCTAGGGCTATGGTTTGGCTAAGATCACTATGTAGAGGACCCAAAATGGACTACTAGCCCTAGGGCTATGGTTTAGCTAAGACCACTATGTAGAAGACCCAAAATGGGGCTTATACTAGCCCTAGGGAACTCTCATCTACACCCACATTCACTCACAACCCTGAACTCAAACTTCTAGTCTAGATCCCTTGACCATTCTCTACACTCACAATCACTCACAACCCTGAACTCAAATTTCTAGCCTAGATCCCTTGATCTTTAGGATACTCATGTAGATGGTCCCCTAAACCTACTAGCCCTAGGGCTATGGTTTGGATCTTTTTGGGATACTCATGTAGATGGTCCCCTAAACCACTAGCCCTAGGGCTATGGTTTGGCTGAGACCACTATGTAGAGGACCCAAAATGGGGTTTCCTTTGGTTCATGGCCTGTTGCTGATGATTGGTACCTCAACTCTACCAAAATACCCATCTTGGCCTTTTACCCCTAAAACACCCCCTAATTACCAAAAAACCTTTCTTTGACCTAAAATTCCAAAAATTCCCCGAAAATTCCAATAAATCTCACATATTCCCAATTTCATTTCTCTCAACTACTACCTGACCTGAGTTGGCCAATTTGACCATCTTTTACAAAAATCCCCAAATTGCCCTTTAAAGACCCAAATTTCCCCAAATCCAACTCAAATGTCCATAATCTTTAAAGATCCAAATTTCCCCAAATCCAACTCAAATGTCCATCAATTTGATCTCAATTGACGCAATTCCAATCCTAAACTCAAATTAACTTTTGATAAGACCAAACTAAACCAAATTCAAGCTCAATTGGTCCATGATTTGAGCCCAATTTTGATTTGGGTCAGACCCCACTTTTGACCTTATGACTTAATCTCACCTAATTGAACCCATATCCTTGTCAATTGGCCTCAATTAATGTTGTAAAATCTTTATGACATTCCTATACACGAAAATAAACCATCAATTGACATTGGTGAAGCCTCAAATCCATTTGATTTTGGCCTAAATCCAAAATTCCAGTTGGCCTTGGTGAAGTCTCAAATCCATTTGATTTTGGCCTAAATCCAAAATTCCCAAATTTACATTTGCATTGGTGAAGCCTCAAATCCATTTGATTTTGGCCTAAATCCAAAATTCCCAAACTTAGCCCCAATTGATAATTCCACAAATTTCACCCAATTGATTGCCTTAACCTCCAAATTGGCATTCAATTCATGTTGAAAACTCAAATTTTACCTAATTGATTGCCTTAATCTAAAAATTGGCATCCAATTCATGTTGAAAACTCTTCATGAGGTCCCTATTGACCATTTACAACAATCAATTTGGACTTAGCCCAAGGCCAACCCAAGCTAAACCCAAGCCTAGCCCAACAATACCAAATTGATTAAAGTTCAAATTTCCTTCAAATTGACCTTTCAATTGAACTCAAAACCACTTCCATCCTTCACCAAAGTTGTTCATTATGATCATCTACACTAAATGCAACAATCAATTGAGCCAATTGACATGGCTAACCTAGCCCAAACTATGATCATCTAAACCAAATGAAATAATCAATTGAGCCAATTGACATGAATAACCTAGCCCAAACCCAAGTTTTGTTTTCAAATTGACCTTTCAATTGGGCTCAAAACCATTTCCATTCTTCACCAAAGTTGTTCCTTGTGATCATCTACACCAAATGCAACAATCAATTAAGCCAACTGACATGGCTAACCTAGCCCAAACCCAATCTACACCAAATTCAACAATCAATTGAGCCAATTGACATGGCTAACCTAGCCCAAACCCAAACCTTTCAATTGAACTCAAAACCACTTCCATCCTTCATCAAAGTTGTTCCTTGTGATCATCTACCATTCAATTGAGCTCAAAACCACTTCCATTCTTCACCAAAGTTGTTCCTTATGATCATCTACACCCCCAATTGAACTCAAAACCATTTCCATCCTTCACCAAAGTTGTTCCTTGTGATCATCTACACCAGTCCCTTAAATTGAGCTCAAAACCACTTCCATCCTTCACCAAAGTTGTTCCTTATGATCATATACACCAAAGCAACAATCAATTGAGCAAATTGATATGGCTAACCTAGCCCAAACCCTAGTTTTGGTCATTTGCACCCACTTCGACCCATACACTAAATGTAACCTAACCACCTTAAAACTACCAAATTAACTCCACCACAGCCATTAGTTGGACTTAGTGACTAGTACAAACACCATGAAATCACCTAAATCAAGACATGGACCAAAGGTCCCCCATATTAAGGGATCTTATTTCCAAAAATGCACATGCTTAAGATATCTTTGCCAAATCCAAGGACATTTGCATTAAATTGCTNGTAGGCCTTATACCAAGACCAGGGACTCAATCCCTATCCTCCTTGGACCCCAACAAACGTGCCGAGCACCTCTGATCAAAGCCTCCCTTCTCAGAGCAAAGGTATAAAACTCGTCCTCCTCCCGAGCTTGTTTTGATCCTCCATTTACTTAAGCTTGATTTCATGACACCTTAACCGTATGGATGTCTTCGTCTCACTTACTGAACATGCCAAGCACCTCTGATCGAAGCCTCCCTTCTCAGAGCAAAGGTATAAAACTCCTCCTCCTCCCGAGCTATTTTGATTCTCCATTTACTTAAGCTTGATCAAAGTATAAAACTCCTCCTCCTCCCGAGCTTGTTTTGATCCTCCATTTACTTAAACTTGATTTCATTGCAATTAACCTCCTCCTCCCGAGCTTATTTTGATTCTCCATTTACTTAAGCTTGGTTTCATGGTACCTTAGACCATATGGATGTGTTCGTCTCACTAAGTCGAGTCCATAGGATCAAACCCAAAGTGATTTGGTTGAGTCTAGGCCGAGATCTTAAGGTCTCCTCCTTCCGAGCTTGTTTTGATCCTCCATTTACTTAAGCTTGATTTCATGGCACCTTAACCGTATGGATGTGTTCGCCTCACTTAGAAGTGTCCATAGGATCAAACTCAAAGTGATTTGGTTGAGTCTAGGCTGAGATCTTAAGGTTTTAGTCTGGACGGGCACGGGATCATTGTATCGGAGACGATGACGGGGAGCCGTTTGATCAAGCGTGTATCAAATGGACGAGGGAGATCAAGCCGGACAGCACTTCGGGACATAAACAGTGGGCCAAGTCAACAGCTATGTGAATGGCGGCGTCCAACCAGAGCGCGCCACGCATGCCTTCGAAGCCGTCGTAGGTTGAGGTGGCAGGCGCTTTTTAAATAGATAAATAGGACTTTTTCCTATTTATTTAAATACCGCTAACTTAGAAAATCTATAATTTTGTGTAGAAAAATCATAAAAATAAAATAAAAAATACCCTCTTGCTCAGTGAATAGATAGAGCAGCTACGGTGCCCAAACCAGCACCGATGACGCCCAAGACTAGAAAAGTTTATCGGGCGTGAATTTTCAATTATTGGCAGAATTTGGCAGGATTTTTACCCCTATAATTGTCTAAACTCGATGTTTAAACCCTTGAACGCCTAAAAAATGATAAGATACCCATGGTTTCCAACTCCATAGAAACTCCAAGGTTCAGAGTGTTCAATAGGAGAAAATTCATCAGTGCTGAAGCGCAGCGCTTACTCAACAAGGTTCTGATAAATAGGAATCAAGGAGAGGGGCTTAAAAAATCATGGTATGAATGCTCCAAGTACTCAAGTAGAGGAGATTTTTAAGCAGAGTCATTAGGAATTCTTATGTTATACTACATCCATCGTAGTCTTTCTTATGGTTAAAGAGTTTTACACTAATCAACATGAGATCAACCAAAGAGTCGTCTATGTGAGAGGCAGGTCTGTACCATTTACCCCTTCAAAGATTATTGACTTAGAGAATGTGTCATCTACCATTATACAAATTTTTCCCCTAAGAGAGACAATATGAATGAGATTTACCAATTTTTTATGGATGAAAATAAAGACTGGGAGATAAGAGGCAATAGGTATGTAAGTTTCTCTGCTGCACTGTTAAATCCTATAACAAAGCAATGTCATTTCTTTGTATCTGCAAATATACTCCCAACTATGAAGATTAGCAAAGTGATCAGGGATAGTGCAATTCTAAATTATTATATTCAAATAGGGACACCTATTGATATTGGTACCATCATTTTGAGATCTGTCTTGGGATTGATTGTACACGGATCTAAATATGGGCTTGGACATCCTTCCACCATATTTCTTCTCTGTAACCAGTCAAAAGTACCATATGAAAGTAGGGAGAAAGTGCTTCTTCCTTGGAAGCTTCTGGACCCAACTAATTTGTAAGATTGCTATTAAATTGGAGGTCAAAATGATATGAGCATTATTGCAGATCAACCACCTCAGAGTTCATAGCCTATCCTACCCTACTTTCCTGAAAGTTCACAGTTGGTTCTAAAGAAGCTGATAACATTAGAGAAAAAGGTACGAAATCTTATGAGGGCAATTAACAATATCTCAGAGTTATTTTATCATCTGGATTAGAGGATGAAGGAACAATTTGAACACACTAGGCATATTGAAGAGGGTCTGATACGTTTGATGAAGAGAAAAGATTTGATTTCTGAAGATTCAACTAATGAGTTTCTGTATTGCCTCTTTTACAACTTGTTTGTGCAACACCAATCCAACGAAGATATCAGAGAAGATGATAGTAGCGATACCAATGAGGAGTAGTGACTCAATACGATATTTAGTATTTAGTATTTAGTGTTTGAACTTTACTATGCTAGGTGTGATTAGTATTTGGATTGCTTTACTTTAAAATTTCAGACTTATTTATGTTTAGTTTTTAGTGCTAGAGTGTTGTGGTTGTGTACACGCTGAAATTTAATGTGGCATAGTTTGCTAAAACATATGTGGTTGTGTGCTTAAGTGTAGATGTTTGTAATTTGGATTTTATATATGTGGTTGTGTGCTTAAGTGTATATGTTTGTAATTTGGATTTTATATTAAAATAGTGATGTTTTGTGTTGTTTCAAAAATTCATGTAAATTGATCACTTTATTATGTTCTTCGATGTTTAAAAAGGCAAATTAGTGCTGATGTGATTTCAAAATGATCGAAATTACAAAAAAAAAAAAATTTCGGGACCATGAACACTGTCTGGCGTTGATGGCACTAGATTACAGAAAGATTGGGTATTTTAAATCAATAGAGTGCTAACGGGTGCCAAAACCCAAAAAGCCTAGTTTTGCCTTAAATGTGCAAATTTTACTTGGGGACCCGCCATTTTTACTCTTTTATCATCTTCAACCTTTAGCTAGGGCTGAAAACTCATACTAAGGCTTGCTTACATTGCCATTTAAAGCATTTTCAAGGCTTAAAAAGTGAAGATTTCATCTTCTTTTGGTAAGACCTTCACTCTAAACAAAAATTTTTTCGATTTTCAATATAGGAATCTCCTACATTTGGAAAATCCAAAAGTTGGAGTTTTTGTGAATATTCGGAGGTTATCTATGGTGTAGGAGTTTTTACTTGCTAGATTTGTCTTTGGAGTTTATTATAAGTTGATTTTGAAGTTTATTTGGAGATATTTTCAATTTTTTTAGAAATTTGCATATGGCTCCAAACATGAGTAAGGGGAAGAGGAAGTTAGATTATGATGAAGGAAAGTTTGTTAATATTTAAGCTCAGTATCAATTCAATTTGCACTAAAGCAATAAGAAGTGTATACAAGATCAAGCATTTGAAAATTCAGGCAGAGTTGAGAAGCAGTTGATAGCGGATCGAAAGTGGGAAATATTTTGTTATTTTAATACTGATGCGATCTTGGGGATAGTCTAGGAATTTTATGCAAATATGTTGTGGACTACGGGAGATCAAGTGTATGTTTGAGGGAAAATGACAGAATTTACCCTAGACCAGATTAATGAAATTTATCAGTTGAGAAATCCTAGTTTTTGTGAGTATACATCATTTGGTACTATGGAGTCTAACTTCAATGAAATTATTGCCTTTCTTACTGATGGGAAAAGGAGAGTGGAAAATAAAGCAAAGGCAAAGGATAAATTTTTCTGGTGCTATGTTGAATTTTGCATCTAAGGCCTCACATTACTTTATTTCTGCAAAACTACTGCCTACTTATCATCATATTGAAGTTACTCGAGATAGAGCCATCTTGAAATTCTGTATTCAAAATTAAAGGATAATTAACATTGGGGCAATTATTTATAAGAGTATTTAGACTATTGTGTACGGATAGACTACAAAAAGATTAGGACATCCTTACTTGATTCATACATTATGTGTATTATAAGAAGTTGAGTTTGATCACAGTGAAGAATGGGTCCATCCTTTGAAGCCCATTAGCAAAGCCAACATTAAGACTTATGAAGGTGTTGACCTCATTTTTGGTTGAGGTTTAGTTTTTCCTCTTTAGTAGCCTAGAGTCTAGCCATAAGACTTTTCCTGTTGACTATTCCTAGAAAACTAGAAAAGGCAACCTCACCATTAGAAATTCTACCCTCCTCTTTACTCAACCTGAAGTTCCACATGTTGGTCTCAACCTCTAAGTACTTAGTAGGTGGAGTCACTATGGGGGAAACTCAAGATGAGTCACCCTTAGGATTGCTGGACCTTAAGGTTGACCTTGGGTGTTGTTCTGGAGCTAAGTCACTCACTACATTTATCTACACTCACAATCACTCACAACCATGAACTCCAATCTCTAGCCTAGATCCCTTGATCTTTTGGGATACTC
>JXCR01147796.1:197007-213996 GCA_002079205.1 Phalaenopsis hybrid cultivar
TAACAACCGTTAAATTTCATATCATCGTTGCCGAGACCTCTTTCAACATTCTATTGGGTCGATCGTGGATTCATGAGAATAACATGGTTCCATCATCCCTACACCAGTGCATTAAATACCGGAAAGATGGTCAAGAAAATTGCATCAAGGGAGACCTAAAACCCTTTTCAGTGCATGAAGTTGGTATCCATGAAGATGCTGCCTACTACGCACCTCCAAAGAAGACTATCTTCTCACACGAGATTTTGACAAACAAAGATAAAGATTCAGAGGGATCACAAAAAGAAGGCCATACAACACGAAATTTTGACAAACAAACTTAAAGATTCAGAAGGATCACAAAAAGAAGATCATACAACTCCGCTTCAACAACCTTCTACCACTCCCTTACAACGAGTTGGTGGAAGTTCTTCTAGTTCACACACCCGAGGTCGAGGCCGGGGACGTGGATGGGGAAAGATCAATTTAATTGTTAAACGGACTAGGCCAACTATCAACGTTGGTGATGAAGACAGCTCTGAAGATGAGGTAATGATGACAAAGCAAAAGAAACCTCAGTACGAGATATCCCTAGAAGATACAGAGAAGAATGAATATGAAACAATGTAAGATCAGATAAACCATTATGTGAATACTATGACCCTCACTCCGATCCTCCCTTAAAAGGTCGAGAGTTTAGAGGTCAAGGAAGTCCAAAGTGTTGGCTCAAAGCTGATCAAATTTTACCGTGCTTCTACCTCTATTGAGCTTGAAAAACATGTAAATTTGGATGATAGTGTTAGTTCAAAGCTGATCAAATTTTACCGCGCTTCTACCTCTACTGAGCTTGAAAAACATGTAAATTTGGATGTTGATTCTAATTAATTAATGGAATTACCTTCTGGTTACTTCTCGCCTTGTGTTTAAAAGTTAATTCAATAGGGAAATTTACCAAAACAAATGCCAAAAGATAAATTTCAACTCTTTAAAAAATTGTGGAATATTAAAAGACGAACTCCCAGTTCAAAAGAAGGTCTCGGATTTGGTACAATTAGACCAGTCCATGATTCTGAATTTTGCATGGTTGTTACTAGTGAGTTAGAAGAGGATTATCTTGATATAGAGGATGACTCTGTTGATCAACCAATAGAAGATGCTCCGCCAGAATTTGAGGAAGAAATTAAATCCATTATCGATGAATTGAAAGAGATTAACCTCGAGACTGAAGGATGACCCCGACCTACATTTATAAGTTCTCTACTTGATGACAAAGAATCTGCAAAATTGGTCAAATTATTAGCAGAGTTCAAAGATTGCTTTGCGTGGAGCTACGACGAATTGTCAGGACTGTCAGGAGAGGTTGCAGTCCATAAACTTGGGGTGGACAAGAATCTACCCCAGTAAAACAAGCTCCAAGGAGAATGCGCCTAGAAATAGAACAACAAGTCATCACCGAGGTAAAGAAATTAATAGACGCCAACTTTGATAAAGAAGAGCAGTACCCCACGTGCTTAGCCAATATTGTACTGGTTAAAAAGAAAAAATGGACAGATCCGCGTTTGTGTCGACTTCAGAGATTTGAACAAAGCATGTCTAAAAGACGAGTTTCCACTACCTATACCGGAAATGATGGTGGATATCGCTTCAACACATGAATTTTTCTCCTTCATGGACAGATCGTCTGGGTATAATCAAATCAATATGGCTCCCCAGGATGCAGCACTTACAGCTTTCAGAACACCGATTGGAATCTTCTGTTACACAGTGATGCCATTCGGCCTAAAGAACGCCGGAGCAACATATCAGCGTGCAATGACAAAGATTTTTGACAACCTCATTCACAACCAAGTAGAATGCTACGTGGATGATCTGGTCATCAAAAGTAAAAGGAAAATAAACCATTTGTACGATTTGAGGATTGAGTTTGAACGGTTACGACAATATGACATTAAAATGAATCCCTTAAAGTGCGCCTTCTGCGTCACCCCTGGGAAATTTCTGGGATTCGTTGTCCGTCATCGGGGAATCGAGATCGACCCGGATAAGATTAAAGCTATCTTGGAAATGCCTCCCCCTAAAATCTTGAAGCAGCTACGTTCTTTCGAGGGGAAGTTGGCATATCTGAGACACTTTATTTCTAATCTCTCGGGTAGGTGTCAGCCTTTCTCGGCATTATTAAAAAGGACGTCAAATTTATTTGGGAAGAAAAATTCCAGCGGGCCTTTAAGGAAGTTAAACAATATTTAATGACACCTTCTGTTTTGGCAGCCCTATCCCAGGGAAACCTTTGATACTTTATACCGCGGCTTTGGATGACTCTCTTGGAGCCCTCTTAGCCCAAGTCAATGAAAGGGAAAAGATAATGCTCTCTACTACTTGAGTTGTCGACTAATACCGACGGAGATAAGGTATCCACCTATTGAGAAGCATTTTCTGACACTAATTTTCACCGCTCAAAAGCTTAGACATTACATGCTTTCTCATAAGATCACCCAAGTTTAGAAAGTTTATTCATTGCAGTATTTGATGACCCGAGCAACACTCTCCAGACGCTTAGAGAGATGATCAATGATCTTATTGCAATTTGATGTAAATTTTGTGCCCCTTCATGCTATCAAGGGACAGATTTTAGCAGACTTTCTCGCTGAACACCCACTGCCAGCTGGGTCCTCTCTCAATGACGAGTTACCAGAAGAGCAGATACTACAAATGGAATTCTCCAGTGCTCAGCGCTGGGAAATGCACTTCGATGGTGCCTTGTCAGCCAGGAAAGACAAAGGATCAGGGACAATTATACCAGGCAAGGCATGGATCGGTTTAATCTTTATTACGGAAGATAATGGTATGTTGAGGTTCTCATACCACCTGACAGAGCCGTGCACCGACAATGAAGTAGAATATGAAGCTTTAATCGTCGAATTGGAGTTGGCGATTTCAATGGATTTAACGAACATTGCCACTTATGGTGACTCTCAATTTGTCATCCAGCAAGTCGCCGGAAAATATAAAATTCTAAAACCAAGATTAGTAGAATACCATTTGTACGCGATGAAGCTCCTAGAGCAGATTCTTGAGGTGACTTTCTACCGGATTCCTCGGAGAGATAATGCTCATGTCGACGCTTTAGAAAAACTTGCTAAGGAAATGGCGTGTTCCTTGGAGGATTCCATCAAAGTCACGGTGCAAGGAAGACGAGTCTTGTCTCGAAGTGACTTCAAAACTCTACACAAGCTTGGAAACGAAGAAACAATAAATACAGTTACAGACATCAACAAAGATTGGCGCAAGCCATTAATAGAATATTTGCATACTGGAAAGCTGCCAGAAGACAAGTCTGAGGCACACCACATCACAAGAAGTGCTATGTCTTACGCTCTGGTGGGAAATGTTCTTTACAGAAGAGCGTTCGACCAAATGTGGCTACGATGTTTGAGCAGAGCCAAGGCACAGAATATTGTCAAAGAAGTACATGCCGGATTGTGTGGCGCTCACCAGTCGTGACCAAAAATGAAAATGAAGATTTAAAGACTCGGATATTATTGGTTAGCAATGATGTCTGATTGCATGGATACCGACAGAAGATGTCACCAATGCCAAGTGCATGGGGTGGTCTTACACCAGCCTCCGAATGTGCTACACCCAACAGTTCCCTCGTGGCCATTCGAGTGTTGGGGCAAAGACATAGTAGGTCCGATAGACCCTCCATCTTCTAAAGGGCATAGATTTATACTCACCGCTACAGATTACTTCTCCAAATGGGCAGAGGCAGTACCGTTACGTGAGGTTACGACACAGCACGTCCTTCAATTTTTTAAAAGCCAAATTGTCTATCGTTTTGGAGTAATCCTTTTCAACGGAAGAAGCGCAAAACTCAAGCTTGAAGAACTAGAAAGCCTCAAGGGAAAATGATTGGAAGCACAACAACATTTGGAGCTCTACTAGGCAAAGATGGTACAAGCCCATGAAAAATTGGTCCGCCTAAGGACATTCAAAATTGGTGACCTCGTACTTGTGCTCAAAAGTCCTATTCTTGCTCGTCGCAAAATAGGTGGAAAATTCTAGCCAACTTAGTAGGGACCATTTGTCGTTGAGAACGTCTATACAGGAGGAGCATACCAGTTAGTGGACTTCCGGGGTGAAAGACCCATGTTACTGATAAATGGACGATACCTGAAAACCTATTACGCAGCCTGATGTCGCCTGCCTCCGCTTGCCTTTGCTTGCTTTGAAATTTTGAAACCTTGATCGTTTTAGGGTAATCTATATGGTCATATGTCTATGACCGGGTCCAAATTTTGTAATTAATCTCATATATAATAAAAATTTTCAGAAAATTTTTGAACCTCACACGTTCTCTTTTCTACTTTTGAATTTAAAAATTCCATTAAATTAAAACAAAACTCACACATAAAATGAGTAATCCTTTTCAACAAAACAAACTAAAATTTACTTTAATAAACACATGTTTTGTTCTTGTTCAAGCCAAACTTCGGCCCACTGACGTTTCTTTCTGTCGTCTGCAGAAAAATGTCAGGACAGAGGCTGATCTTTGCCTTTCAGGATGGCCGGAACCTCGCACTGAATGAAGAGATGGCGCCACAAGAAGGTGTCATAGATTTAAATAAAGAGATGGCGCCACAAGGAGGTGTCATAGATTTTGACATGTGTTTCAACCAGATTGATATGGACTACGACGGTCCTCTAATGGGCGTAGTCAGCAATGAAGAAAAGAAGGGACTACCCTCGCTGTTGAGGGTGACCACTTAAGACGACGTGTCACGTAAGGGTAAAAACATGATAGCAAAACAAGATCTGAAGGAGGGGCCCAGCCGACTGCCCTTTATGATAGCTACTCCAGCAAGGGGCTTAATAGCTACCCACAGTGAACAACTACCAAATACTCCACTCCGCAGAACGCAACGCAGAAATTCAAGCTGAAAGAAATAGAGAGCCTATCTGTGACAGGAGCGCAAACGCCAAAGAAACATGAGTGGTTTTCTTACCCCCATTCCTGAGGGACATATCTACGATCCAGATCTGAGAGAGACTTCTGTCAGCCTGCTCGCTACAGATGAAGAGTCGAGATTTCTGACAGGATCAGATGTACCCCCGATTCCATATATCTTGTGCAGAGGTTGGCCAACATGCAACGTTGAGATACCAGCCAGGACATCAATCACGGGCGCATTTGTAGAATGCCCGGACTGCAACGTTCTACATCTAAGAAGAATACACTGCAAGCACCAACGACTCTCAGACTCCAGATTTTGTGGCAAATGAACCGTATGTCCCACTGGGGACAGACCAGCGAGCACCACGGAGTCCAGGATCATACATCCCACTCGAGGCTGAATCTCATATTCTTGATTGGCCAGCACCAGTTTGGACTCCCGCCGAGGCCCGGAGGAAGGAACGCCCCAGGCAGCTGCCAACTCCTGGTATGATAGAATACTACAAAATAAGCAAGGTAAACAAAAGAGAATTTAAGTTCTATGAAGAGGTTCAGGGAAAGTTTATCAACATATTGGAGGGTCTGGAGCTACATACTACGGTTTTCTCTGAAACTGATGAAAAAAGCATTCTGGACTGCATCTCGGATTTAAGAGATAGAGGTCGAGCAGGCCTTCTCATGGAAAGAACGTATTCTGAGCCGAAGAAATGGATGCGAGGAAAGGGAAGAATCACCATCCAGTGCATATGTTGCTACAATTTTACAAACGACAGAGAGGGAAACCCACCTGAGATCCTCAGATACGACCAAGTGGATCCGTTACCACCGATGATAAAGTGGATTATAAAGAGAATGGTCAAGTGGAATATCCTACACGCCACTTGCATTCCTAACAGTTGCATCATCAATATTTATGAAGAAGGTGACTGCATTCCTCACTACTTGCATTCCCAACAGTTGCATCATTAACATTTATGAAGAAGGTGACTGCATTCCCCCACACATCGACCATCATGACTTTTATGAGGCCTTTCTGTACGGTCTCATTCATGAGTAAGAGCAATATTTTGTTTGTTAAAGAAATCGATATAATCGGCCCTGGTGAATTCAAAGAAGCCGTGGAAATTCCTCTTCCAACTGGTTCAATACTTGTTCTCAAGGGAAACGGTGCAGACGTTGCCAAGCACTATATTCCAGGTGTACGACACCGTAGGGTGTCCGTGACCTTTCGCAAAATGGATGACAGTAAGATACCATATGGATTCCAGCAAGACCCGGAGTTGGAGGAACTGTTTCCTTATGAGCTTGAGAAGGTTGTACCTCTGAATACAGGCGAAGGGAACTCTTATCCTGGAGCATGACTCAGAAGGTCTGCTTGAACAGGAGCTTGATAAACCAAGCGCAGAGGATTCACTTGCTTTCTTTTAACAAGCATGACATGTATCTGATGTAATCAGTCTATGATGTAGTCATATCTTGAGATGACTCTCAATGCATTTCAACATGTATTACATGATGTACTCTTTTTGAGGCATTAGCCTATGTTTGATTTGTTGCATCTTTATTGGAGCAGATTAATGGAAGTTTCTCTCAGGTTGTGCCTCTTTGTCAATTGTCTTTTTGTGCGATGGATGGAAGCCGCGAACCATGCAATGGTTCAGAGTTCAAATGAATAAAGAACGAAATGACAAATTTTCAACAATAAATAAAACACAAATAAAAGATAATGGTAAATGAATAAATAACAAAACAAATTTCTTTCGAAAATCAACCAATTGAAATTAAAACTTTAAAAAACACTTTTTTTTGAAAAATCAGTTGTGACAAAAACAATGAGAAAATAAAACAAACCTGTTGAGTGGATACTTCCATTTTCAGAATTTCCTACTCTTTGTGCGCGCAGCACAACCATCGTTATCTACACTAACTCTCTGAACATCCTCACAAAATTTCACATTCTGCACATGACTTCACAAAACTCCACAAATATTCTCCAAAATCAACTTTCTCATATAACACACTTCTGCAAATTCAACATCACAAGCTCTTGGTAAATTTCATATCACATCTTCAAATCAGTACCTAAATCCTGATTCTAACATTTTGAGGTTGATACCTAAATTTTAATTCTCACATCTTTGAATTGATACGTACATTTCAATTCTCATATCTTTGAATTGATACCTACATTTCAATTCTCATATCTTCGAATTGATACTTACATTTCAATCCACATCTTCGAATTGATACTTGCATTTCAATTCTCACATCTTCGAATTGATACCTGCATTTCAATTCTCACATTTTGAGGTTGATACCTAAATTTCAATTCTCACATCTTTGAATTGATACTTACATTTCAATTCTCACATCTTCAAATTGATACCTACATTTCAATTATCATATTTTGAGGTTGATACCTAAATTTCAATTCTCAAATCTTCGAATTGATACTTACATTTCAATTCTCACATCTTCGAATTGATACCTACTTTTCAATTCTCACATTTTGAGGTTGATACCTAAATTTTAATTCTCACATCTTTGAATTGATACTTACATTTCAATTCTCATATCTTTGAATTGATACTTACATTTCAATTCTCACATCTTCAAATTGATACTTACATTTCAATTCTCACATTTTGAGGTTGATACCTAAATTTCAATTCTCACATCTTTGAATTGATACTTACATTTCAAATCTCACATCTTCAAATTGATACCTACATTTCAATTCTCACATTTTGAGGTTGATACCTAAGTTTCAATTCTCACATCTTTGAATTGATACTTACATTTCAATTCTCATATCTTCAAATTGATACCTACATTTCAATTCTCACATCTTTGAATTGATACTTAAATTTCAATTCTCATATCTTTAAATTGATACCTACATTTCAATTCTCATATCTTCGAATTGATACTTGCATTTCAATTCTCACATCTTCGAATTGATACTTCCATTTCAATTCTCACATCATCAAATTGATACCTACATTTCAATTCTCACATTTTGAGGTTGATATCTAAATTTCAATTCTCACATCTTTGAATTGATACTTACATTTCAATTCTCATATCTTTGAATTGATACCTACATTTCAATCCACATCTTCTAATTGATACCTACATTTCAATGCTCACATTTTGAGGTTGATACCTAAATTTCAATTCTCACATCTTTGAATTGATACTTACATTTCAATTCTCATATCTTTGAATTGATACCTACATTTCAATTCTCATATCTTCGGATTGATGCTTACATTTCAATTCTCACATCTTCGAATTGATACTTACATTTCAATTCTCATATCTTCGAATTCATACCTACATTTCAATTCTTATATTCGAATCAGTCCTAAATTTCTGATTCTTTACGTTTGAGGTCGGTCCTTACATTCCACACCTTCTTTTGAGAATTGACCTACATTTTATTTCTCATTTCTGAATCAGTCCTAAATTTCTGATTCTCTATGTTTGAGGTCGGTCCTTACATTCTGACACCTTCTTTTGAGGATTGACCTAAATTTCAATTCTTATTTCCCAATGAGTCCTAAATTTCTAATTCTCTATGTTTGAGGTCGGTCCTTACGTTCCGACACCTTCTTTTGAGAATTGACCTACATTTCAATTCTCATTTCTGAATCAGTACTAAATTTCTGATTCTCTACGTTTGATGTCGACCCTTACATTCTGACACCTTCTTTTGAGAATTGACCTACATTTCAATTTTCGTTTCTGAATCAGTCCCAAATTTCTGATTCTCTACGTTTGAGGTCGGTCCTTACATTCCGACACCTTCTTTTGAGGATTGACCTACATTTCAATTCTCGTTTCCGAATCGGTCCTAAATTTCTGATTCTTTACGTTTGAGGTCGGTCCTTACATTCCCATACCTTCTTTTGATAATTGACATACATTTCAATTCTCATTTTCGAATCAGTCCTAAATTTCTGATTCTTTACATTTGAGGTCGGAACACTTTCGTTTGAGAATTGACCAACATTTCAATTCTCACTTCCGAATCAGTCCTAAATTCTGATTCTTCACATTTGAGGTCGGACTCTTACATTCCGACACCTTCTTTTGAGAATTGACCAACATTTCAATTCTCCTTTCTGAATCACTCCTAAATTTCCGATTCTTTATATTTGAGATTGGTCCTTACATTTCGACATCTTCTTTTGAGAATTGACCTACATTTCAATTCTCATTTATGAATCAGTCCTAAATTTCTGATTCTTTACATTTGAGATCAGTCCTTACATTCCGACATTCTCTTTTGGGAATTGACCTACATTTCAATTCTCATTTTTGAATCAATCCTACATTTCTGACTCATTATATTCGAGGTCGGTCCTTACACTCTGACTCTCTCTCTATCTCTCTTTTTGAATTGATATCTGAAGTTCAATTCCTCCCTCAGGGTCAACACTTACATCTTGACTCCCATCCTTTGGAAATCTTTGAAATTTCATTACTCAAAAGTCCACTCTCTAATCTCCAGCGAGAGTCCCTACTTCTCGACTTGATTAAGCACACATCTGCTAATTCCATGGCAGAAACAAATCACACACACAACTCTACACGTACTTCCGGGTCTGTTGACTTAGGAGTATGTATTGGTTTTTGTTGATCTCGTCAGTCCACGCCAACACGCGCGGTGTGCTTTCCCAGCACACCCCACTTCTTGGGGGTCCATTTGTTGACCTCATTTTTGGTTGAGGTTTAGTTTTTCCTTTTTAGTAGATTAGGGTCTAGCCATAGGACTTTTCCTGTTGACTATTCCTAGAAAACTAGAAAAGGAACCCTCACCATTAGAAATTCTACCCTCCTCTTTACTCAACCTGAAGTTCCACATGTTGGTCTCAACCTTTAAGTACTTAGTAGGTGGGGTCACTATGAGGGAAACTCAAGATGAGTCACCCTTAGGATTGCTGGACCTTAGTGGTGACCTTGGGTGTTTGTCTGGAGCTAAGGCACTCACTACATTTATCTACACTCACAAGCACTCACAACCTCGAACTCAAATCTCTAGCCTAGATCCCTTAATCTTTTAGGATACTCATGTAGATGGTCCCCTAAACCTACTAGCTTTAGGGCCATGGTTTAGCTAAGACCACTACAAAGAGGACCCAAAATGGGGTTTCCTTTAGTACATGGCTTATTGGTGATGATTGGTACCTCAACTCTACCAAAATACACATCTTGGCCTGTTGACCTCAATTTTGGTTGAGGTTTAGTTTTTCCTCTTTAGTAGCCTAGGGTCTAGCCAGAGGACTTTTCCTGTTGACTACTCCTAGAAAACTAGACTTGGCTCCCTCACCATTAGAAATTCTATCCTCTTCCTTACTAAACCTGAAGTTCCACATGTTAGTCTCAACCTCTAAGTACTTAGTCGGTGGGGTCACTATGGGGGAAACTCAAGATGAGTCACCCTTAGGATTGCTGGACCTTAGAGTTAACCTTGGGTGTTGGTCTGAAGCTAAGGCACTCACTACACTAATCTGCACCCACAATCACTCACAACCCTGATCTCAAATCTCTAGCCTAGATCCCTTGATCTTTTGGGATACTCATGTAGATGGTCCCCTAAACCTACTAGCAGGGCTATGGTTTGGCTAAGACCACTATGTAGAGGACCTAAAATGGGGTTTCCTTTGTTCCATGGCTTTAGCCTAGATCCCTTGATCTTTTGGGATACTCATAAAGATGGTCCCCTAAACCTACTAGCCCAGGGATATGGTCTGGCTAGAACCACTACATAGAGGACCCAAAATGGGGTTTCCATTGGTCCAAACCTAGATCCCTTGATCTTTTGGGATACACTAGCCCTAGCTATGCCACTATGTAGAGGACCCAAAATGGGGTTCGCATTGGTCCATGGCTATATGGTTTTGCTAAAACCACTATGTAGAGGACCCAAAATGGGATTTCCATTGGTCCATGGCTCATGGTTTAGCTAAGACCACTATGTAGAGGACCCAAATGGGGTTTCTATTGGTCCATGGCTTATTGGTGATGGTTTGTACCTCAACTCTACCAAAATACCCATCTTGGCCCTTTACCCTTTAAACAACGCCTAATTACCAAAATACCCGTGTTTGACCCAAAATCCCAAAAATTCCAAAAATTCCCAGAAAATCCCAATAAATCCCAAATATTCTTAATTTCATTTCTTTCAACTATCCCATTACCCAATTTTGCCAATTTGACCATCTTTAACAAAAATCCCCAAATTTCCCTTAAAAACTCAAATTTCCCCAAATCCAACTCAAATGTCCACCAATTTGATCTCAATTGACCCCAATTCCAATTCTAAACTCAAATTCACTTTCTTATATGACCAAAATAAACCAAATCCAAGCTTAATTGGTCCTTGATTTGAGCCCAATTTTGATTTGGGTCAAAACCCCCAATTTTGACTATATGACTTAATCTCACTAAATTGAACCCATAGCCTAGTCAATTAGCCTCAATTAATATTGAAAAATATTTATAACATTCCTATACATCAAAATCAACCATCAATTGACCTTTTGGAAGCCTCATATCCATTTGATTTTGGCCTAAATCCAAAATTCCCAAATTTAGCCCCAAATTAGCTAAGTCCCCAAATTTCACCCAATTGATTGCCTTAACCTCCAAATTGACATCCAATTCATGTTTGAAACTCTTCATGAGGTCTCTATTGACCATTTATAACAATCAATTTGGACTTAGCCCAAGGCTAACCCAAGCTAGACCCAAGCCTAGCCCAACATGACCAAATTGATTAAAGTTTAAAATTCCTTCAAATTGACCTTTTAATTGAACTCAAAACCATTTCCATCCTTCACCAAAGTTGTTCCCTGTGATCATCTACACCAAATTCAATAATCAATTGAGCCAATTGACATGGCTAACTTAGCCCAAACCCAAGTTTTGGTCATTTGCACCCACTTGGACCCATACACTAAATGTGGCCTAGCCTTAAAGCCACCAAATTAACTCTACCTCAGCCGTTAGTTGGACTTAGTGACAAGGCCAAACACCATGAAATCACCTAAATCAACCCATCGACCAAAGGTCCCCCAAATTAAGGGATCTTATTTCCAAAAATGCACATGCTTAATATATCTTTGCCAAATCCAAACACATTTGCATTAAATTGTTGTGATGGATTCCTCTGGGTTCCTTGAGCTCCTAGCCACCTCCCCCTAGCCGGCTGGCTAGCCTAGTGGCCGTAAAAGCCCAAAACTGAGAGCCACTCCCATGACACCTCACCCAAATCAAACCTAGAGGCCAGCTCATCCAAATCAAACTGTGGAGCTCCTCTGGCCTCCACCTAAGCACCACAATGCACCCAAACTAATGCCCTGAGAGCCACCCCATGGCCATTTTATAAAAACTCACCTCCCACAGCCATGGGAGGTGTGCTAAAAATTTCTCAGAGATGCCTCTCCAAAATTTACACAGAGCTTCCCTAAGATCCCATCAGTGCATTCCAACACCCATTCCCATTGACTGAGCTCAATTTTGAGCTTGAAACCCTGTCAGAAACCAGGACAGAACCCAATACACCTCCACTCTCCACCAAACTTCAATTGCTTGTGCCCACACCTTCACAAGAGTGAAAGAAGTCAAAGACCCATCAAATCCCCCTTCCACAGAGCCTATACCATAGCTTTAGACTTATCGAATTCATACCTAGGCCTTATACCAAGACAAGAGACTCAATCCCTAGCCTCCTTGGACCCCAACGAACATGCCGAGCACCTCTGATGGAAGCCTCCCTTCTCAGAGCAAAGGTATAAAACTCCTCCTCCTCCCGACCTTATTTTGATTCTCCATTTACTTAAGCTTGATTTCATGGTAGCTTAGCCGTATGAATGTGTTTGTCTCACTTAGAAGAGTTCATAAGATCAAACCCAAAGTAATTTGGTTGAGTCTAGGCCAAGATCTTAAGGTTTTAGTCTGGACGGGCACGGGATCATTCTATCGGGGACGATGACGGGGAGCCGTTTGATCAAGCGTGTATCAAATGGACGGGGGAGATCAAGCCGGAGAGCGCTTCGAGACATAAACAGCTGGCCGAGTCAGCAGCTACGTGGACGGTGGCATCCCAACGGAGCGCGCCACTCATGCCTTCGGAGTTGTCGTAGGTTGAGGTGGCACGTGCTGTTTAAATAGATAAATAGGGCTTTTTCCTATTTATTTAAATACCCCTAACTTAGAAAATAATAACTTTGTGTAGAAAAATCACAAAAATAAAATAAAAATACCCTCTTGCTCAGTGAATAGTTTTGTGTAGAAAAATCACAAAAATAAAATAAAAATACCCTCTTGCTCAGTGAATAGATGAGAATTTGTGTAGAAAAATCACAAAAATAAAATAAAAATACCCTCTTGCTCAGTGAATAGAGGAAAACGTAGAAAAATCACAAAAAAAAATACCCACTTGCTCAGTGAACAAAGGAGAACAATGTGGAACAAATTTCAAGTCCAGCGCTGTTTAAATAGATAAATAGTGCTTTTTCCTATTTATTTAAATACCCTTAACTTAGAAAATCCATAACTTTGTGTAGAAAAATCACAAAAACTTTTTATATTTATTTAAATACCCTTAACTTAGAAAATTCATAACTTTGTGTAGAAAAATCACAAAAATAAATAAAAATACCCTTATAAATAGAGGCGAATAATGTGGAATAATTTTCAAGTCCATTTGATGCATAAAATATTTTTAATTAATTAAATACTGTTTGGAGATCATTTGATTCTCCATGTATATTGACACATCACCTTGGCTTGAAATTTTGGCATATTGTAGCATATTGACACATCACCTTGGCTTGAAATTTTGACATATTGTAGCCTCTATATTGGGGAACATTCTCTGATTTTTCCAAAGTCAGATGAGGTTCCTATACAAAGATCCATATTTTTTCAAGTTTTTTACACATTACTTTCTTAAAATAATCATGGAAATTAGCATATTGATTATAAAATCCTAAGAAAATTTTGGGACGTCCACCATGAATAGAGAAACTTTTGGAAATAATTTCATTGGTCAAGTCATTTAAAATGTTCTTAAATTTTACAAACACTAAATCAGTAAGATAATTAATTTTGGAAAATTTAAACATTTAAATGACTTGATTTTTAATCTCCACTATGATTTATGATCCAAAGAACTCATCATAAAAATTTTAAAATATTTTGAGTTAATTTGACAACTTAAATTGATTTTTAAAGATAAATGCCAATCTTAACACTTAAATGATTTTTTAAAAATCAAGACATAACTCAAAAAATTATGAAACTTAGTTTTTTAAGTTCTCTGTGATCAGGGGTATTTTTTAAAAATAAAATGATATTTAGAATAAAAACTTGATTATTAAATGATTTTTAAAAATTAAAATATAACTCAAAAAATTATGAAACTTAGTTTTTTGAGTTGGTGATCAGGGGTATTTTCTAAAAATAAAATTAAATTTAAGATAAAAATTTGATTTTTAGCCTATTTTAAATATTTAAAATAATTAATAATTCATAAAAATTACCAAAATAATTAAACTCATAGAAATGTTCTAAATTGCTTCCTAATTACTTAGAAACAATTAGAATATTTTTCTTGATTTTCTAAATAAAGATATTGAATTTTAAAGCTTAAAAATAATTTTTAAAGGCTAAAATATGAGTTTACACTAAAATAATTCCAATAAATCAAAGAAAAATCTGAAAAATATAAAATTTGTTCCTCTGAGTTCTCTGACCTTAGAGAGATTTTTCAAAAATACAAAACTTAATTTTCACCTCCTTAAATATTTTATTTTTGTTAAATAACTCAAAATTTAAAATAATTCTAATAAATCATAGTGAACTTTGATCCAAAGACTTCCCTGGTTTAGGTCTACCCCCAGTAAAAATTTCAAGCGATTCTAATTTACCTTGGTCAAGTTAGGAATTTTCTTTGAAAAATCCGATTTTTGCATTAAAATAATTATATCAATTAAATTAAATTTTCAAAAATCACATTTTCTCCTCTGATGTCTCAATGGACCCATGAATGAGGTATAATAAAAATTGTAAAGTCATTTGAATTTAATTTGACAAATTATGAAGTGTTAAAGCCTTAGGGGCAATTGTGTAATTTTGGAAATTTTGCCTTAATTAACATTTAGGCTTAATTCAAGGAGGGGAATGGGTAACCTCTAATATTAATCAATTCACTTGATGTTTGAAACCCAAAGGGGTTAATTGGTAGAAACCAATTGCACTTTCTTAATTAAGATTAATAAATTTCTAAATTATTAAAATTTGGATGTTTAATAAAATTAAATGATTCTAGACTTAGGGGTATGACTTTTGAAGTCAATAATTAATCAATTTAATACCCCTATGTTGATTTTCAAATAAAATTCAAATCATGAATCATGACCACTCAAAACTTAACCTTCTAATTAAGACACTCACATAAGTCTTAAGGGCTTAGTGGTGACTTATGCTAAATCAAGATTGACTAAAAGAGGATAAGAGAAATAAGCATAATTATATCAAACATCCTTAAAACACCACTAAGCCCAATTAGGATTAAAATTTGGCTAAGTGTTCAAATTACACTAACTTGCCCCTTCATGGGTCTTCACCCACATAATTCTTAAATTGAATGACAAATGATAATTACCCATTTCTTAGGGATAATTGAGACATCAATGTTCACTGAGTAATAAGGGTATTCACAGGATGAACCATTAAGCAACATAATGAGTTTAAATAGACTTCAGAAGGCTTGCTAGTAAAGAAGGATGTTCTGTTAGTGAAATACTTAAACGAGTGGGACATGAAATTTCCCCTCATATGAAGAATGAAATTTTGAAGGATATTAAGTCCGCTAGAAAATCTCATAGGTCGATTATAGAGTCTCCTACCCGTGTTTCTCGTTTGGCTCCGTTTGGGAAACCGAGTTGATACTGTTATGATCACCACCGATCATACCACCACCAGAACCACAGGTCGCTGGCCGATTAAATCAAGACTGGGTCCGAGAGGATTACCCATTATTCCTACAATCATGGAAAGAAAGACAAGATGATTACCTGACACTGTAGCTGTTCTACACCACCGGGAGCATACCTTCCCAAGACATACCGATATCTCTACTGAGACGCCCCGTCCTGAGGCATCATCGTCGAAAAGGAAGAAGGTATGGGTACCTAAGGTCGCTGTACCGATACAGTTCAGTGAACCTGCAAGGCAGGAAGCAAAACCAGTGCCTGAAATATCTGACATCATCGCGACAATAGCCAGCAAGATGGAGGAACAAGTTGAGGATTTCCATCAGGGTCCTCCAGATCTTAAAGAAATCAAGGAATCGATAATTGAAGAAAAAGTTGAGAAACCAGAATCGAGATTTCTGAGTTAGCTCAAGAACACGGAGTTTCCGTCAATAGTGACAATGAGGATTTGGAGTTAGCTCAAGAACACGGAGTTTCCGTCAATAATGGCAACGAGGATTTTGATTACAGTGATTACTTGGAGGAAGATTTCATGGATGTCCATGTGATTGGAACTGGAGCTACCACGTCTGCGCGCGAGGCTCAACCTCACACTGAAGAGAACGTCGTAGATGAGCTGTGTAGGGTTATCCTCCTCAGGGATGAGCAAGTTGTTCTACTGGGGAAAAGAATAGAAGAGATGACTGCAGCTATGACCGCCATGGCCACCATTCAAGGGCAATCACAAGCACCACAATTGGCTTCTCCAAAAATTAACCAGCCAGAAATCATACACATCGCAGATGAAAGAAGGGAGGCTACTTCGACAGATAAAGAAGAATAAAGAAGAACAACCAAAGAAGGATTATCTATCAAGTGCCATACCAGAAAAAGAGTTCAAGCAAATGGTTGAACAAGTACGGGATGCCTTAGCCCAGTCCAAGGGTGGTGCATGAATTTTAAAGGGTAGGCCTTATCCGGAGGAGTTTGATGTCGTGCCTTTCCCCAAGGGCTTTGTAACCCCAAACTTCAAGATATTCGATGGGACTGGAAATCCTAGACAGCACATAG
>JXCR01147796.1:239574-283725 GCA_002079205.1 Phalaenopsis hybrid cultivar
TTTGAAGTTTATGTTGGATCTTTAATCATATGTATTTATATTTTGTTTTCTTTTATGGTTGTACTGTACTAAAAATGTGATGTGGTTGTAATTAATGGATGTGTGTTAGTTTATTTCTTTAGTTTAAAATTGGAGTAGTTATATATGTGCAGTAGATGTTTAAAGTTTATGTTCTAAATTTTTTCTTTACCCTACAAATCTCTAATTTATTATGTGTAGAAAGGCTTCTAACTGTTTCAGGCCTGCTAGTTCAAATTTGTGATGAATACCTACATAGCATCAGAATGATTAAAAGCAAACTACAAAAGGTTAGATTTCTTTTATAATTTTTTCCTCTATTATTGTGTAATGAAAAACTTAAGTTTAGGGGAGATAAAAAAATTAACTTTTAGTTGTCCTCATTAAAAATATTTTTATTTCAAAATTAATTAACAGATGGTTTATGATGTTATGACTTAACTTTAAGTTTAGGGGAGAAAAAAAAAATTAACTTTTAGTTGTCCTCATTAAAAACATTTTTATTTCAAAATTAATTTTAAGATGCTTTATGATGTTATGACTTAACTTTAGATAACTAAATTATTGGTTTTATTTAAATATCTTAGAAGGCTTAAGTGAAAATTTTCAAATAATGAAGATTAACTTTATAGGCCAATATATTTAGTATAAGAGGATTAGACTATAGTTGATTATTTAAAGTAAAGGAATGTTGTATTTTTGAAATATTATAAGTCTTTGGGGTTTATATGAAGGGATAAGAAGTGAGACTCTATGATGAATCATTTAAAAGCTAATATACATTTCTAAAAAAAAGGAATGTCACATGTTCCAACTTTAAGGGGAGGAAAGTAAAGTTTAAAATTATTAAAGGCTATCAAGATATAGTAATTGTCAGTTGAAAAGAAAAAGAAGGATTGAAAAACATTCCCAAAAGAAAAAAGAGAAAAAAAAGAGAGAAAAGAAAAGGAAAAGGATTGAAAAAAACTCCAGATATAGAAAAGAAAAAGAAAATAAAAGTGAGGAGAAGCTTGAAGAGATGCCTAATCAATAATTGGCTTCACTGGAACCAACTTAAAGGTAAAAATTTAAGTATATTTCTGAACTTATATATAAAGTATTAGAATCCTTACTAATAGAGTTCTCATAGATTTCTTTTTCATATTATTCTTCCATGTTTACTTATTGAGACAAATTATAGTTATTCTTTAAATAAATATGAAACTAGAACTTCTAGACTTGATGACTGGATGATCTTGCACCTATAATTTTGATTTGAATTATAATTAACCTTTCTAAAAGTTTCGCTATTATATTCATTTAAATCAAGTAATAGTTAAGTTTGGGGGATTTTGACACACAAAAAATATTTTAGACTTCTTATATGTATTTTTACTCATTTTTGGTGATATTGCACTTTAAATGAAGGTATTTTTCATGTTTTGTTGTTGGTAAGATGATTTTAGGTGTTTGGAGCCAAAGGAAGCAAAAAAAGAATGAATTTGGAAGAAAAAGAGATAAAGTGGCCAAAACTGCCTATTGGCACCGACGGTGACAGAATGGGCGCCGGTGGTGCCCATTTCTAGAGATTATGGGATGATTTGAATAATTGAGCGTCGGCAGCGCTCGAAGCCGACTTATGCCCAAATTCAATGTATTTCGACGCATTTTGAAGGGTTTCTTGGGAAATCACTTTTGGAATTCATTCTAAATGAGTTTAAACTGCTTTTGGTGCCTAAATTCAGTGGTGTGAGTATAAGGGAGAGTGTTTCACCTTGTTTGGAGAGTCTGAGTTAGGGTTTGTGTTGGATTCCTCTCTAAGAGTGTAGGAGGAGAAGGAAAGTGAGAGATTTTTTCTCTCTTATTCATCTAAAGAAGGAATTGTGTGGAGTTGTAAGGAGAGAATAGAATTCAACGGAACTTCAAGGGATTTGCTTGGGGAAGAACTTGAGATACGTTGTATTTACTTCTTATGGTTGTATGACGTCGCGTTTAAATATGAATCTTTATTTTTTTTGTATCTTCCTTATGAGTTTTGAGTAGATTTCTTTGTCTTTCTCCTTGCAATAAGATGTGGTGATGTGATGATTTAGATTGGTTGTGTCAAATTCATGCTGAAATGTTGTGAAGATGTTATACTAAGTGATTCATTTACTTTTTGATATGACCAATTGAATTGTTAAGATTAGTTGTGAATCATATGATCTGAAAGGGCTATGTATTCTACAACAACAATGAAGATCACATTCAAATCTCATGGATGGTAAAGTTCATGGGGATTGAATGTAAGTAAACTGAGAAGTATATTTTATTTGGTGTAGAATTGGAGATTTTAGAGTGATATACTAAAATCACAGATTTGGGTCTAGTGTTTGTAAATTAAAGCAAGAGCTAGCTTTCAGGATAAGGAAAGTGGGAGCTCTTGAGTGACAGTCAGTATCCTCCTAGCCTAGCTATTGATTTAGGAGATAAATTTAGGATTAGTCAATGTTCTTTACAACACTTGGAAGAGGGTAAAGAATAGATATGCACCTATTTGGGACATCACAATATCCTAATAATTGTTATCTTTCACTTGCCATGGCATCATTGTAAGGGTGAGGACGTCTTCTCCATATTTGAAACTTACAACACAAAAACCTAGTTTGGCGTTAGATAACTTGCTTAGAAGCTTAGTTAGTTTTTTAATGAACTTGAATATTTAATCATATTTATACTATTAGTGACTTAAATATTTTTGGTACGTGCATTCTGAATTGGATATCGGCTTTCTGCACTACGTTTTACATTTTAAAGTTCTATTGTATTCCCTGTGGAATCAATAACTAGGACTCCACCAGAGCCCTGTATTACTTGAGCGATACGTATACTTACGGTCATAACTGTAACAAAAAAGAAGATATAAAAATTAAAGTAGAAATCGAGCATTTAGAAAGTCACGGCCAGGCATCGACCCTAATAAGGTGTGTCGAGGCAGCAGTGATGGAAAGGGATGGGCGTGCCGTGGCGGTAGTTGCTCAAGAAATGTGTACTGAGGTGGCAGTGATAGAAACAGATGGGTGTCCCATGACAGCAATGGCCTGACTGAGGTGTGCCAAGGTGGCAGTGACCAAAAGGGATGGGTGTTCCATGACGATGGTGGCTCGAAAGAGGTGTTTTGAGGTGGCAACGACCGAAAGGGATGAGCGTGTCGTGATGACTGTGACCTAAATAAGGTGTGCCAAGGCAACAGTGATTGCAGGATGTGCAAAAAAAAGTAGGTGAACATGCATACATACATGCATATGTACACATGCATATGTACACATGCAACATGCACTGGTGCAAATGATCGGTTGACCAGTCCATTGTGGTCAATCAAACCAAAGTGATCAGTCAACCTGGCCAGGGTTGCTGATCAAACCAAAGTGAGATGCTAACCAGGCCAGAGCGGCTGATCGTAGCGAGGTGGGATGCTCACAGGGTCAAGGCGACCGATTAGAGCAAAGTGAGCTGCTCATGAAGCCGGGGCAGCTGGTAAGAGTGAAGTGAGAAGCTCACTGGGCCGGGTGGCCAATCCGGGTGAGGTGAAATGCTTGCTAGGCAGGGGCGGCCGGTAGGAGTGAGGTGAGTTGCTCGCCGAGCTAGGGCTGTCGGTAGGAGCGAAGTGAAGTGCTCATGTGCACCATGCAAAAAATGTAATGAAATCCAAATAAAACAAACATGCAAGTAAACAACCAGACTCGTGCTAGCAACTTCACTGGGGAAACCTAAGATTTAGACCCTTGGATGTTTGACATTGCCGCCTCTTGCTCTGGTGAGGAAATGTGGGGAGTTTCTCTCTAGATCTCCAAGGAGAAAACATTCCCTGACTTCACGAAATAGGATAGATACAAAGCTTTTTCTATTTTATGAACTCCTCCAAACTTCACAAAGCAAGCCAGCTACAAAGCTTCTCTCGCTTTGTCAAGTCTAACATCCCATCTTCTCCAAGTAAAGCTAGGGAACCCAAAGTAAGGGAGTGAGGGACTCTGACCCATCAGGACTGGTGTTAAGGCTCACAATAAAGGGGAGACACTCAGCTCTACAGAGAGTGTTGGCTACACACGAGAAATCCTAACCTAAAGGCTAGCTCTATGAAATCCAACGATCCATCATGAAGGCATGTCTTCACGCTTACGCACTTCGGTGCACTAACAACGAGTGGGTGATCAAACCCACAAGCCTAGACACCACTGAAATCGAGGGCCAGCTAGGATTTAGGGAATCTCACCACCGTAATAATTCCTGACACGTTCTCTTTACACTGAAGAGAGTCCACACATCAAGTCACCGATGCCCGATCCGAGCTCCAATATACCTCGCATAATGTGCACAAAATAACAAAAAGACCCAATGAGGGCAGGAGTGAGTGAGGTATGCGAAGTACCCAAAAATAATGGATTCCAACATATGAAAATATAACCAAAATGAACGTTCGCTGGAAGGGTCAGACAAGCTTCTACATGTCAGGACAACGTTGCCACCCCGACGCCGATGAGAAGGCAGCAAGATTACTATTGGCGGGTTACTTGCAGGTAAAATGTGACGTGCAATGGAGAAGAGGACAACCGCTAGTGAGATGGAAAGGGGAAAAAGGAACTTTGGCAAGCATCTTCTAGGTTTAGAGTTTAGCCCAAGAAGGGGTTGCGTTGGGAACAAAGGTCAGCCCACCGACAGCTTGGCTCTACAAAAAAAAAGGAAAGGGGCCAGCTAGGGTCGACCGTACATGAAATAAATGGGGGAAATACCTGGCGTTCCATGAGGGGGTGCAACAGTAGGGTAGCCAGAGGAGAAGAGGAGTCGTGTTGGGTGAGGCCGCTGACTAGAGAAGGCTGCCTGCAAGGAGATTGAGCAGAAGAGGAGGGATCTGAGCGGCGGTGCAGCACAATTAGGATCTAGGATGCTCGAGAAGCTTTCAGCCAAAGGAATGGTCGTGCAAGAGGAGACATAGATGGAATTTGCGGTGCTGACAGCAAATCAAGCGAGTGAACGACATCGTTGAATGCACTGGCAGTGCGATTTTGTCCATAGGGCACGCAAGGTTCGTGATTGGGAGTGAAAAGGAGGATCTGCCGATCGTGTGATAGAGTTAGGGTCTTTATGTTTTATTATTATTATTATTATTATTATTATTATTATTATTTTACTATTAATATTATTATTTTTTCAAAATTTCTCGATTCGTACACTTTACACATATGCACAAAACCTGGCAATCTGAGTGGCCTTCCCGAGTAAAATCAAGGTTCTTGACGAATTGGCACAGTCGATTTCGCCATCTGGGGTCATTTGGACAACTTTGTCAATGATCGAGCTAATTCAAGTTAATTTCCAGCATGATGCGGTGAGTAACACCCATTGGCCTGACTGAAGCTATCTTAGGTGTGAAATGTTGACCGACCTTCACCTAAGCGAAAGCCAAAGACTTGCAAAATGACCCTGGCTACATGCCCCTCAAGACGTGCCGAAAGGTCTTGTATGAGTTTTTGAACTGTCGGATGTTACGGACGGGTCGTAAGCTATCCTTAATCATATAACTGGACACCCTATACTCATGACATAAAAAATTAATGCCAATAGTTCATTAGGATTTTTATCATTTATGTGGGGTTGGACCCCAATAGGTGTGTCCATGGACTAGTTCAACTTGGGCATTGTGCGTTATAAATTGCTCCCGTACTAGGTCCTAAACTTTACTTTCCTCATCATGACCTTTCAATTTTAGTTTGTTACTTTGCAAATTAAATTGAATTGTGTCATGATGCACTTGCTCTTTAACCTTTCTTAATTAATTAATTAAATCCCTCTACTTTCAAACTATTTTTACAAAATTTTAAAATCTTCACAAACTAAAAATTAAATAAAGACTGCCTAGTCTACAAATCGACCTTGGTTAATTTTTAGTGTTCGCACAAGGGTTACAAGGTGTTGGCCAAATATTTAACCCTACAACTTTCTTTTTGAGTTTGCTGCAATGGCGTTTCTAATGCTCACTTTCTCCTGCAACTTGCCAACTAGCTACAATGCTCACAATATTGTTCCCACCATCAAGTTCGGAACTAGATTCAGTGAACTGGAAGTTGTTCTCGGAAAAGCCCCGTTAGTCTTAATGAAATTTGCCGCTCCGGAAGTTCAGAGGCCTACCATTAAATTTAACCTAAACAGTCCCCATGATTTCCCTTCCTATAAGAATGTGAAAGCTGCTGCTCCCCCCAACGCCTATAAGGTCTATTGTTTGCTTTTCTGCCAAAGGAAAGAAGATTATGACCGTTGAAAATTCAACTAAAGGATTTACCGTCTCACCATTGGTTTTTGAAATTGGATTAAGTTTGAAGTCTTCTCCATTAACTTGATCTCAAAGAAGAAACTGCAGCCGAAGGGCTTGAATGTCCTCTAAAGCAGAAATTCCAATAAAAATACATGTTGATGAATTTCCTCATGAGGAGGAACTTGGATTACCAGAGGTCTCTCCGCTTCTGCGAGGGAGTAGGTTCCACCCGTTAATGAATACTAATGGATAAGAAATTGTTCAAAAGATTGTTGCTACCTTACCATCATTTCATGGTCGCGGTGAGTAGAAGGAGAAGCCCACTCCTATCACTAAAGTCCATAAAGTGTTCCAGAGACAAGTTACTAAAGAAGGATGTTCAAATGTTGAGTTGCTTAAATGAGTGGAATGCAGAGTGTCCCCTCAAATCAAGAAAGAAATTTTAACGGATATCAGATCTACGTGATAGTTTCAAAAGTCAATTGAAATTTTGTCAGCCTGTATTCCCTTTAGATTCCATCCGGGGAGTCGATTTTGATACTAATGTTATTACAACAAAATTTGCTACTATTGCTGCTCCAAGGTCTGCAGGATGTCGACCGGTCAAGGCACATCTAGGTCTGATGATTGTTGACCTCACTTTTGTTTGAGGTCTAGCTCTTTCCTCTTTAGTAGCCTAGGGTCTAACCATAGGACTTTTCTGTCGACTATTTTGAGAGGACTACAAAAGGAACCCTCCCCATTAGAAATTCTAAACTCTTCGTTGCTCAACCTGAAGTTTCACATATTTGTCCTGACCTCTAGCACTTCATAAGTGGGATCAATATGGAGGAGTTCAAGAGGAGTACCCATAGGAGTGCTTGTCCTTAGGGTTGACACTGGTTGTTGGTCTGGAGCTATTTCAATCACTTTAACTCACATTCATTCTCAACCCTAAACCCAAAATTGTTGATTTTGATCCCTTGATCTTTTGGGAGACTCATGTAGATGGTTCCCTAGACCCACTAGCCCTAAGCTAGGGCCTGGCCAAGACCAGTACATAGAAGACCCAAATGTAGATACCATTGGTCCATGGCTCAAAAAGGGTGGTTGGCACCTCACTTCCACCAAAATACCTAACTTAGCATTTTACCCCTCAAATCTACCCAATTTACCAAAACATCCCCAGAACCCAAATTTAACCAAAATTTCCAATTTCACCCAAAATACCCAAATGTGTTCAAAAATCATCTCAACCCATTTGAAACTACCGAAATTGCCCAAAACCTCCAAAAAATTTCAAAATTACCAAAATAGCCCCAATGTTGCCAAAATTACAAAATAACCTTGGTGGCCTAAACTTTCCAAAAACCCTCAACATCATTTCAAATCTCTCCAAAACCATTTTGGACCCTTCCATTAAACCAAATTTGATCAGTTTGATCAACTTTGACCAAAAGCTCCAAATTGCCCTTAAAGGCCCTATTTCCCCAAATTCACCCTAAATGTCCATCAACTTGACCCTAATTTGCCCCCAATTTCAATTCTAAATCCAAATTTATCATGATCAAACTCATTTCAAGCCAAATCTAAGCCTAATTGACACACATTCAAGTTCAATTTCAACCCAAATTAAAAAGCCCCAGTTTGGCCTAAAACTAAATTTCCACTTTATTAGAAACCCAAATCCTTCCAATTGCCATAATTAGAGATCACAAACTCTTCAAAACACTTCCACATGCCAATCTGAACCCTCAATTAACTTTTTTTAAGCTTCAGTTTCACTCAATTTCAACCCAAATCAAAAACTCCCAAATTTGCACCAATTCAGACATGTGCCAAAATTCCACCAAATTGAATGCCCAAATCCTAGAATTGACACCCAATTAATGATGAGAACTCTTCATAAAATTCCTCTAGACCATTTTGAACTCTCAACTTAGACTTAGCCCATCTCTAGCCTAACTTAAACCCAAGTCTAACCCAACATCCCCAAATTCATTAAATTCCCAAATTCCATCAAATTGACCCTCCAAATCAGTTCAAAATCACTTCAAATATTTTCCAAAATCTTTTTGACAATCATCTATGTCATCTTCATCATTCAAATGTGCTCAATGTTATGGCTAGCCAAACCCAAATCTAACTTCAAGAAGATTTAACCCAAATTGAACCCATGCACCAAAATTGACTAAGCCATGCCAAACTGACCAAATTAATGATATCATAGCTACCAAATGGATCCTAATGATCAAGATACGCCCACCTAGCCCACCTTATGAAACCCATCGAACAAGGGCCCTTTGATTTAGGGTATTTTCTCTTTTTTTGGGTCTAAACTAAGAAATACTTGCCATCATGCCATACTATTATTAGTTAATCATAATTAAACCTACCCCTGGCTCACTTGGTTGCCTGACCACCTCCTCTGCTCTAGCCAGCCACCCTAGACATCAAAAAACACCAAAGTCGAGAGCTCCATGCCTCAATCCAAACCGAATCTCACTCATCCAAGCTGTCCAGCTCCAATTGGACTTTGACATTTTTTTGCCTTCCACCTAAGCACCCAATTGCACTTGAACTGCAGCCTTTGGCTCCACCCTAAGCCCCTTTATTTAAACCACCTCCTCCATGGCCAAAAGAAGAGCTAGCAAATTTATTTAGGGAAACTCTACGCAATTGCTTCCAGACACTATCCAAGAACTCCTAAGCTCAAGCCCATTATTTTACCTCTCTCGTTCTCACCATGAGAGTCCAATTTTGAGGTAAAAATTTCAAGGAAAACCTGGAAAGACTTTCTAACATCACCACACTCCACCAAACTTAAATTATCTGTGCAAACACCATTCTCAGAGTGAGAGGAGTTGATTCCCCACAAAAGCCTTATCTTAAACACCCTTTAACATAGCTTTAGACCAACACCTGAAATCCACTTTGATCAAAATTATACCTAGACAATTCTCTAGGGCCTAGGACTTCATCTGGAGGTTTTTTTGGTCCATTTAAAGCTACCACAACCATTTGATTGAGGCCTCTCCTCTCAGACAAAAGTATGGAATCTCAAACCCTAAACTAAGCCGATTTTGATTCTTCATACATATTTACCATATTTCATACCATATAAATTGTATATATTTATTCGTCTCAAGTAGATGAAGTTTTAGCAACAAGCACCATGTGATTTGTTTCAGTCTAGATGAAGATCTTAAGGTTTTATTGTGAATGGTTCTCGACCTTAGACACTTGGGGATGATGAAGGAGAACTGTCTAATCGTGTGTTTATTCAATGGATGGAGGAGATCAAGTTGGACAAACTCTTAGAATCAAAATGCAGGCCGCATGACAGCAGAGGTCGCTGTCAAAGTCGAATAGCAGAGCGTCGTGTGTACAGTTTGACGCGGACAAAGATGAGGTGGCATCTTTTGTTTAAGTATAAAAATATGGATTTTTGTGATTTATTTAAATGACTAAACTTCAAAAATCCATACTTTCTCAAGAAAAATCGTAAAAATAAAATAAAATACCCATTTTTTCAGTGAATAGAGGAAATAATGTGTACTAAAAATAAAAATTATTTGTTAGCTCTTTGATTTTTAATGAATTAAATACTCTCTAGAGTATTTTAATTCATTATGATCAAGCATTACTCACCATGGCTTAAAACTTTTGGGGTTCATTCCTTGTGATAGAAGGGATGTTCTCTGATTTTTCCATGGTCAGAGGGCATCTCTATGCTTCTAACCTTAATTTTCAAGCTAGGATGACCATTTTGACTTATTTCAATTATATAAATTAAAATACCATTTAGAAAATTATGAGAATAATTTTAGTAGGTTTCCTATGGTTAGAGAAGCTTAAGAAAAATGTCATGATGATTTGAGTTATTTTGTACATTTCTATAGTTAATTAAATGTATATATCTTGCTCTAATTTATATAAATTAAATACTAATAAAAAAATTGACAAAATCAAATCCGCACTATGTAGAAAAATCATGTTTACCCACTCTAAAAATTTAAAAATTATTTGACTAAGTTTATGCACTAAAGTTGATTTTCTATGAAGCATTATATTTTTTCAACAAAAATAATTATATTAAATTAAATACACTTGAGAAAATTCTGAAAAAGTATATTTTTTACTTTCTTGTGATCAGGGGCACTTAGGAAGAATAAAATTTATTTTTTGTGAAAATACTTGATTTTTTAGCTTTATTTTGAATTTAAAATAATTAAAAATCTCTAAAATATCAAAATTATTTAAAATGTGCATAATTGTTCCCTGGTCACTTAGAACAAATTATTCTAATTTTTCTAAGTTTAAAATAATTTTTTAAAGCTTAAAAATTAATTTTTCTTATTTTCCCACTAAAAATAATTACAATAAATAAATTAAAAATCATAAAAATACAAAAAAAATTATTTGTCTCAATTCTTTGATCTCAAATGGGTTTAATAAAAATATAAACATAATTTTTGTAATTAAAACATTTTTTTCCATTTAATTAAAATGAGTAAAATTGAATCATAATTAAATAATAATGATAGAGATTTAATATAAAAAATCATGAAATTTTGTCTAAGTGTTAAATAATAATGATAGAGATTTAATATAAAAAATCATGAAATTTTCTCTAAGTGTTTCTCTGACCTAAGGGGACCTCAAGTAATTTTCTCATAAATAAACACTTTATTTTGTATTGTTAAGTAAATCAATTTTGAAAATATTACTTTCTAAAATTAAATAATTATTCAAATTAAATTAAATTTTGAAATCTACATGTTCTCCTCTCATGTTTTAATTGACCCATGGATAGGACACTCTGAAAAATTTTCAAAGTCATTTGATTTTTGATTAATGAGTTATGAGGTGAAGGGTCCCAAAGGCAAAAAGGTAACTTTAGACTTTGGTTCCTCAATCAAGATTTAGGATTAATCAAAGGGAGGATGAATAACTTTGATCCTAATAATTATGCATGGATGATTGGAATACAATGGAATTAAAGGGTAGGAACTCACTTACCACCTTTTCTATAATAAGAACAAACTTGTAATTTCCTTAATTTTCATGGCTTGGAAGTCAATCAAAATTAAATGATTCTCAAGTGATGGGTTCGAGTTAGAAAGATAATATTTCATTATTTTTAAGCCCATAATTGATGAGAATGTTATCTTTCAATAAGAATTCATGTCATTTAAATCAAAATTCTGCTAAGTTATCATTTCACCTACTGTGATTATTCAGGAATTGTTAGTCAACTATGCTTTACATTTAAACTCATTTGATTGGATGTAGAAGATAACATGATTGAATTTGATCATCTTCTTAAGCTACAAGCCTAATTTTAATTACCGATACTAAAACTTGTAATGACTTAGCTTTGCCTTAAAGGCATCCACCTACATAATTCTTAAGTTAAATATTGATTAATTAATTGAGTGTCCTTGCCTTGGGATAAATAAAACATCAAGTTTCCTTAAGCAATAGGATAAACTTAGCTCAACAGGGGATGATTAATAAAACTATATGATAAGTTCAAAATAAACTCAAAGTTTGATGTTTCAAGAAATCTTCAAAGTGGTTCAGGGTTCTGCTCCTTGCGCTTTGAAATCTCTTGAATATTTTGAAGGGTAAATTGAACTTGTTATATTTTGTTCTAAAATCATCCACTAAGATCTTTCGAGACTTAATAAAGTCATAACTTGGGGTTTGGTAGCTATACCTTCATCTACTCCTACAATTTGAATTCCTTGCAAAATTATATACATGTTGTCAAAATTAACCTTTTTGGTGGAGGAGTGGGAAGAATTGACATGTACGCTTTTAAGTTGTTGCATTTACTTTTTCATACCTCTTATTTCTTTCTTGCATGCTTAAGGTCACCTTGTATGCCAAAACCAAAACTAAAAAAATATTAAACAAGATAAAATTCACTGCCACAACAGTGGAAATATAATACAACTCAAATTTTAATCACAAACAAAGCAAAATGGAAACTGCAACTAATTTAAAACGTCTATATCGGATAATCGGGAATCCCTCGAAGGAGGTAACCTACGGTTGCTAAAAAGATTTGCCACAGTCTAAATGAAAGTATGAAACTTATTAAAATGTGTTTAGTAATTTCATTTTGACTAAGTGAATCCTAAAAGAAAAAGTGGTGTCGGAATGAGGGAATCGTAGATCCTAGCTGGTGTCGCTCTAATCAACTTTAACATTTCTCATAATATTTAAATAACCATAACCTTATAAAACATTTGATTTAACATTATGACTTTAAACATTAGAAAACTTAAACTTGCCACGACGAGGAGCTTGGAGCTAGCATTATGGGCAGCACAGTCATCTTTAACAGCAAATCATGTCTACACCAGCTAAACCATTCTTTAGAATTAAACAAAAAACCATAAGATTTCAAGGTTGTCAGCCTAGCGTGACATAAGTCCTCAATTTTCCTTTAGTCTTTTGTATGGCTCTACTATACAATATAAGCCCTAACTCGCTTTATGATTCTGAGGTTGCGTTCATCACGACCTAAATCCTCATATCTTCCAGTCTATTTGTGTGATCATTTCACATGAATGTAAGCCCTAATTAATAAAATTGGTAAGATGAAACATTTAAATATTTCTCCTCTAAATTGAAGCCAAATAGTAGGATAGCTTGGGAAGTCACCGAGGTTATCCTCAGGATCCTTGACATCCCAAAGTTCTTCTTTCCTTGGATTCCAAAAATAAATGTTCCAAATTTGAGCCATTCCCATTTCACACCTCCTTGTCTAATCTCGTTTAAAAGTCCTAATCCTTTGACTTCTTTAAAGACAATATGCCCTAATTTTAATTGAGAGTTTCTTAGGTGACTTCGGTTATCTAAGATATAACTAACTATAATGGCTTGCCTTTATAGGAAACTTTTAAGAATCCAACTTAATATAAACCATATTTAATTTTCCATATTAATATGGTAACTAGCCAACTTATAAATAAAATGATTTCATAGAGAAAACAGATTTCATATATTTCTTAGTTTATTTGATTGAGTCTTACCATCAAGTTATGTGTTTATCTTTCGAGGTAGATACATAGCTTGAGGTGTAGCACTCTTTCATCTAAACTTTGAAAGATATGTTATTAATTTTATTTAATATTTTTCTAAACTTATATATATATATATANGGGATAGATACATTGCTTGAGGTGTAGTGCTCCTTCATTTGAACTATGAAAGATATGAGATCAGTTTGATTTCATATTTTTCTAAAAAAACTATATATATATATATATATATATATATACATATATATGTAAATTAAAATGTCTTTTCGAAGCGGGCGACAAAATTCTTATTTTGACGACCGACAGCTTCCATAGCACCACCTCCTAAAAATAGTGTCAACAGCTTTTGATGACTCCACTAGGGACTAGTTTCTCTCTCTATTTATATCAATGAATATTGTTTTCTTAGATCGGTAAGGTGTCCATGTCCATTATGGACCAAATTACCCTTCTTTCGTTGGCATACTTCACCCTTTTCTTTCTTGGGTAAGAATGGTCAACTCTTTCAGACTTCAGGACCGTCTGTTCAACCACCTTTGAACAGAGAGGTTCAAGAGTTTAAATAGAAATTTTAATCTTTATGTAGGGTCGGAACCCCAATAGGCATGTTGGTGGACTAGTTCCGCCTGAGCATTATACGATGTGAAGTCGGTCCCACACTGGGTCTTTTTATTATCTTCTGATCATGCCATTCTTTCATCTTTTCCTTATAAATCCTTATTTTATCATAAGATTCATTCCTAATTTCCTCAAGCTCATTCAATTGTAATAATCTTTTCTCACCAGCATCTTTCAAATTAAAATTAAATTTTTTTATCACCCAGTAAGCTTTACGTTCCAATTCAACTAGTATGTGACAAGTCTTCCCAAAAATTAATCTATTTAAGGACATTCCTATAGGAGACTTATAGGTTTTCCTATATGCCCATAATACAGTTTCTAATCTAGTAGACCAATCCATTTTACTAGGATTAACACTCTTTTCCAAAATTCTATTAATTTTACGATTAGATATATTTTGCTAAACCACTAGTCCAGGGATGATAAGCAGCTGCAATTTTATGCAATATACTATATTTTTCCACCAATCTTACAACTGTTGCTTTCCTAAAATGAGATCGTCCATCGGTAATAATTACTATCAGCATTCCATATCTTGTAAAAATATTTTTAATTAAAAAATTTGAAACACTCTGAGCATCACATCAAGATAAAGTGATTGTTTCAACCCATTTTGAAACGTAATCCACTGCAATCAATATGTATATATTTCTGAATGAAGGTATAAATGGCCCCCTAAAATCCAATCCCCATGCATAAAAAATTTCAATTTCCAAATTAAAATTTAGAGGCATTTCATTTCTTGTTGAAATATTACCTACTCTCTGACACCGATCACATGTTTGGATATCTATATTAACATCTCTAAATAGAGTAGGCCAATAAAATCTAGATTGCAAAATTTTATGAATAGTTCTATCATTCCCAAAATGTTCTATAAATTCAGAATCATGACATTTTTGGATAATTTCCTAAATTTCTTTATAAATCACTCATCGTCTCATTACTAAATCTTTGCATTATTTATAAAAATAAAGATCATCCCAAAAATATGATTTTGCATCATAAAATGAATTTATTTTCCAATTTTTTTGTCAGCCCGAAAGGTAAAATACCGCTAACAATATAATTTACAATGTCTGCATACCACGGTATTTCCCATTTTCATTAATTTCTCTTTCCAAATCAAGTATTTCTTCTTGTTCTAGCCTAGATAGATGATCAACAATTTAATTATCAGTCCCTTTCCTATCGACTATTACAATTGCATAAGAAGTACCCATCTAATTAATCTTAATTTAACATCCTTCTTTTGCATCAAATAATTAATAGCCAAATGGTTAGTATGGACAACACATTTAGCTCCAATCAGATATGACCTAAACTTATCAAAAACATTCACAATGGCTAATAAAGGTTTCTCCCAAACAAGTGAATCAATTATAGGATTAGTGAACAATTTTTCTTTTAAAGTTTTAAAGGCTTTAAGGCAATCTTAATTAAATTCAAATTTGAATCTTTTTTCAGAAGTTGGCACAAAGGTTTAGTAATTTTTTAAAAGTCTTTAATATATCTCTTGTAAAATCCAGCATGTCCTAAAAAGCTCCTAACTCCTCTTACTATAGTAGGTGGAGGTAAGTTTGATATAACCTGTATTTTCATAGGATTTACTTCTATGCCTTTTTCTAAACTTTTATGTCCAAGAAGAATTCCTCCTACAACCACGAATAAACATTTTCCCCAGTTCAATACAAGATTAGTCTTTTCACAACATTCCCAAACTTTCTCTAAGTGATTTGGACATATTTCAAATGAAGTTCCAAATACAGAAAAATTGTTCATAAATACTTCAATCCCTTTTTCAATCAAATCACTAAAAATTTACATCATACATCTTTGAAATTTTGCAAGCACATTACATAATCCAAAGGGCATTCACCAAAAAGCAAAAGTTCCATAAGGACTAATAAATGTTGTTTTCTCTTGATCCTCTGAAGTAATAAGTATTTGATGAAAACCGGTATATCCATCTAAAAAACAAAAATATTTAAGCCCAGCCAATCTATCCAACATTTGGTCCAAAAAGGGTAAGGGAAAATGATCCTTCTTGGTGGTAGAATTTAATTTTCTATAATCTATGCAAATTCTCCAACCAGTGACTTATATTGTTGATATTAACTCAATATGCTCATTTGTCACTATAGTCACACCTCCTTTCTTTCGAACACAGTAAACTGAACTTACCCAAAAACTATTTTAAATAGGATATATTATTCCAGCATCTAACCATTTTAAAATCTCTTTCTTCACAATTTCTTTCATCATAAGATTTAATCTCCTTTGCGGATCAGCTCTTGGTTCATGTTAATATTCTAATAAGATTACATGCCTACAAATTGAAGGACCGATTCCTTTAATATCAGCTAATTTCCATCCAAATGCTTTCTTATATCTTTTTAAAGTTTCCAACAAGTGTTTTTCTTGTGTATCAGTTAATTCTGAGGATACTATAATAGGTAATGTAGAGAAATCTTCTAAGATGCATACTTCATATGTGTAGGAAGTGTTTTCATTTCTAGTTCAGGTGGGTTCTCAATATATAACATCAAATTCTTGTTACTTTTTGTAAGATCTAACATTTCATATTTTTCCTAAACATAATCAAAATCCTCTTTTCTCACTTCCATAGATTCATCTTGAATTTTTTCCTCATCTTGATATTCCATATGTTTCTTTTCAAATTCACATTCAAAAGTCTTCTTAAAATATTCATGGCTTAATTATTCATTAATATCCATTCTGAAGCATTCAATCTCTTACTCTTTTGCATGGCATCTCATTGATTTTGCAATAATAAATGTAACCTCTTGATCACTAACTCTCATAGTTAATTCTCCATTCTGCACATCTATCAACTCTCTTCCAGTGGCTAGGAATGTTCTTCCTAAATTGATAGAAATTTCTTTATCTTCCTCCATATCAAATAAAATAAAGTCCACAAGAAAGATAAACTTATCAACTTTTACCAAAACATCTTCTATAACTCCTCTGGGATAAGTAATCGAACGATAAGCTAAACAAAAGAATTACTATTGTAGGTGAAATATCTCCTAAGCCCAACCTTCTGAAAATTTATAATGGCATAATATTAATACTGGCTCCTAAATCATAATGCTTTTCCACAAAATTGTTCGCCAATAGCACAAGGATTGGTAAAACTTCTAGAATCTTTAAGTTTTTCAGAAAGCTTTTTCTGAATTATAGCGCTACACTCTTCACTGAGTTCAACAGTCTCATTATCTAGAAGCTTCCTTTTTTATTATATATATCCCTCATGAACATCACATAGCGTGGCATTTGTTTTAAAGCTTCAACAATTGGAATGTTTATCGTTAATTTCCCCAAAAATTTTGAAAAAAAATTAAAAAATTGAGTATCTCTATTTCTTCTTCAATCTTTGAGGAAATGGAGGTGGTGGTCTTTCTATTGTGACTTTCATTAGTTTAGTTGGACTTTCAGCTTTAAAATGAAAGTCTTCACTAGATTTTTCATTTTCCACCTCATCTTTTTCAACTTCAACTTCTTGTTGAACTCTATTTCCCAATTCTTTTCCACTTCTCAATTGAATAGCTTTAATTTGCTTTTTGTTCTGATATTTAGGATTTACTTCAACATTACTTAGTAATTTTCCTGGAGGTCTTTCGCTATGTGCAGTAATAATACATACCAATTGATTTTATTTTTTATTACAACTTTTAGACTTTGTATATGACTACCTATTTGCAATATCAATTCTTCCATTGATAGATTTTTCTCCTTACTCTGCAAATTATTAAAACTTAGGGGGTAATAAGGTTTATAAGCTTGATTCCCTTGATTGTTAGAGTTTCCCAATGGGTTTGCAGTATTAATTCCCCATTGCGGATTTGCAGCATTAGAGTTATTGTTACACCAACTAAAATTTGGATAATTCTTCCATTTAGGATTATAATAATTAACATAAGGGTTATTAGAATGATTGTTTATTGCATTTAAAGTCTCGTAAGGAGATTGAGATTCTATCATTTGTCCCAATGAGTTTTCCTCAAGCACAAGTGTTGTATGAGAATAATTCATTCCATATTGACCTACCTTTCATATAACAGCTATTTGGGCATCTAACATAAACATTACATCATAATCATGAATACTAGCAACTCTTTTTGGATTTACCCTTTCAGAGGGCCATTGAAAATTATTCGTAGCCATCTCTTCATTTAATGAATATGCTTCATCGAATGGTTTTGACATTAATGATCCACCAGCAGAAGCGTCAATTATTGATCTAAGAGATCCATCCAACCCATTATAAAAAGTTTGAATTATTAACCAATCTGGCAATGCATGATGTGGAAACTTTCTAAGGAGATTCTTAAATCGTTCCCAGGGTTCATAAGTTGAATTCCCTTCAAACTGATAAAAAGATGTGATATCATTCCATTATATAGCAGTTTTTGAAGGTGGGAAATATTTAGATAAGAATTTTTGTGATAAATCTCCCCATGTTCTGATTGATTGAGGTGCTAACGAGTTTAACCACATCTTAGCTTTATCCCTTAGTGAAAAAGGAAAAATTCTAAGTTTGATGACATCATTTGATACACCATCATATTTAAATGTAGCATACAATTCAAGAAAACTGGCAAGGTGAAAATATAATCTTTAGTTGGTGTTCCTCCAAACTGATTGTTTTGTACTATTTGGATAATAACAGGTTTAAGCTCAAATGAATTGGCAGCTAAAGTAGGATTTTGTATATTCAAATTAGTTTTAGTTGTTGTAGGATTATTATAATCTCTTAAAGGTCTCTGATGATGTTCATTTTCATTTCCAGCATTATTTAAATTGCAAGCCATTTTGCTTAAATGATCTTTCTCTTTTTGTTGTTTTTTATTTTTTCTAACATTTCTTTCTAGTTCAGAATCGTAAGGTACCAAATTTTTAGATCTTACACTCCGCATAAAATAAATAAAGCAAATAATTAAAAACAAGCAAACACACTTAAATAAGAAAATATTAAAAAAAACAACAAACACTCTTTTTTTCTATTTTGAAATAAAATAAAGTAAAATACTAATATTTTCCATTACTTCCCTAACAACGATGCTAAAAACTTTATGTGAACGGATTTAGTTTGAGAATTTTGCAAATGTTTTTCAATATTACAAAATTACACACGACAAATATATAATAAATATGCAAAATAATCCCAACAAAAATACTTTTTATGAAAATAATTTATCTTTTAAAACTCTTTTTAAATTGTCAAATCCTCTTTAAAATCAATGCAAGCATATGTATCGCTCAAGTAATAAAGTGCTATAATGGAGTCCAAGATATCTATCATGATAGAGATTTAATTCAAAAAAACATGGACTTTTATCCAAGTGTTTCTTGGTACACCAAAAAAATATACTTTTTTAAGTACCTATTTTATGCTTATTTTTTGTGATATTGCACTTTAAAGAAGGGTATTTTTGTGTTTTTGTTGTAGGTATATCATTTTTAGCCATTTGGAGCAAAAATGATAAAAATGTAGAAATTTGGGGCCAAAACAGCAAGTTTTGGGATATTGGTGCATGATGCGCCAAAATCTAGAGAACTGGTGCATGATGTGCCAGATCGGTGCATGATACGCCAGGGATGACTTTTTCAAATTAAGGTGGTTTGAGATGAATTTTGCATGAATTTTTAAAGGGACACTTGTTCTACACACCTCTTAGAGTAATTCAATACATCTAGACACTTTGGAAGGTTTCTTTAGTGAGGAATATGACTCTTGGATCAAATGACACATCTTTTAAATTCAAAAGAGTTGACTTTTTGAGAGAGTTTTGAAGGGAATTTTGAATTCTTTTCTAAAGGAAACAGTCAAAAATAGAGAGAAGAGGAGATTTTCTTCCAAGGTTGTAATAGAAGTGGGAAGGTGAGAGATTTCTTCTTCATTATACTTCTATGAGAGAATTTAGAGTGATTGTAAAGAGAGAAAAGATTGGAGAGAACTTCTAGGGATTTGCTTCTGAAGGATTGTTAGATAAGTTATATTTTTATTTCTTTTCTTTTGTAAACTTATTTTTATATATGAAATCCATGAATTTTGAGTAGTCTTCTTTATCCTTCTCCCTACTTCGAGATATGGTTTTGTGAAGAATAGACATTATTTTTCACAATTTTAAATGATAATAATTTGTGATGATTTAAACTTTGATCTTCGTTTACTTTTTGATCTAGCCAATTAAAATGTTAAAACTTGTTGAGAGACATGTGTTCTTAATTGAGATATGATTTCTGCAACATGTGGAGAATCACAATTGATTTCATGGAACAGTATGTCATCCAAGGGATTGGATGCAAATAAATAGGAAAATATACTTTGTTGGATATAGATATAGATATTTTTATGTGACAGACTAAAATCTTCAATTTGGTTATGTGATTGTAAACCAATGGGAGATTGTTAGCCCTCAGGGGAGGGAGTAGTGGGAGCTCTGGAGTGGCAGCTGGTATCCTCCTAGCCTAACCACGGAATTAGGGACAAAACTCTGGATTAGTTAATATTCTTTATAGCACTCGAAAGAGGGTAAAGAATAGGATTGCTTCTATTTGGCACAAAAAAAATTATTATATATATTTTCAAATGATTTTAATTTCTTCGCAATCCATATACTTATTGTAAAGGGGAAGGACGCTTTCTTAAATTTGAACTTTCTGTCACAACAAACAACTTTGTTTAATTTTCATAATTTTACTTTTGAAAGTTTAGCATTTATTTTAGTTTAACTTTTGTAGTCTTACATCAGTATTTTAATTAACATTCACTTGAGTGGTTAATTTTCAAACTTCGTACTTTGCTTTTACTTCTGTTTTTGTTTTTGTTTTAAAATAATTTTCATAATTTACTTTAGGATTTTCCAACTTTCCTTTGGGATCGATATCTAGGACTCCACTAGAGCACTTTATTGCTTGAGAGATATGTATACTTGTGTTGATTTTAAAGGGGATCAAGCCATTTAAAAAAAGTTTTATAAGAAAATTTATCTTCATAAAAAAGTATTTTTGTGGGATTATATTTCATATTTATTATATATCTATCATGGGTAATTTTTTAATATTGAAAAATATTCGCAAAATTCTCACAATGAATCCGCCCGCATCAAGTTTTTTGGAGCCGTTGTAGGGGAAGTAACATAAAATATTACTATTTTACTTCATTTTATTTCAAAAAAATTTAAAAAAAAAGAGTGTTTGTAGTTTAGTTTGAACATTTTCTTATTTAAGTGTGTTTGCTTATTTTTAACTATCTGCTTTATTTTGTTTATGCATAGTGTAAGATTTGAAAATTTAGTACCTTACAATTCTGAGTTAAAAAGAACTATTAGAAAATTTTGAAAATAACAAAAAGAGAAAGATCATTGTAGCAAAATAGCTTGAAATTTAAACAGTTGTGGAAAAGAAAATGAACATTATCAGAGACCTTAAAGATAGTATGCTAATCCTACAACAGATGAAATTCATTTGAGTTTTCAAAACCCCGTTGTAACTGCCAATTCATTTGAGCTTAAACCTCTTATTATCTAAATTATTCAAAATAATCAGTTTGGGGGAACACCTACTGAAGATCCTAATTTAAATCTTGCTAGTTTTCTAAAATTTTCTGCTACATTTAAATATGATGGAGTGTCGAATGATGCTGTCAGGCTTTAGATTTTTTCTTTTTCACTAAGGGATAAAGCTAAGATGTGGTTAAACTCATTAGCATCTTGATCTATCCGAACATGGGGAGATTAATCACAAAAATTCTTATCTAAAGATTTCCCACCTTCAAAAACTACTAAGCTTGGAAATGATATCACATCTTTTTGTCAGTTTGAATGGGAATCAATTTATGAAGTCATGGAAAGATTTAAAGTTCTCCTTAGAAAGTGTCTACACCATGCATTGCTAAATTGGTTAATAATTCAAACTTTTTATAATGGGTTGGTTGGATCTCTTAGATCGATAATTGACGCTGCTGCTAGTAGATCATTAATGTTAAAACCATTCGATGAAGCATATTCATTAATTGAAGAGATGGCTACAAATAATATTCAATGGCCCTCTTAAAGGGTAAATCCAAAAAGAGTAGCTAGTATTCATGATTCTGATGCTACATCTATTTCAGTTGTCCAAATACTTGTTGTATCAAAGAAGATAGATCAATATGGAATGAATTATTCTCAGATAGCACCTGTGCTTAAGGAAAACTCTTTAGGACAAATGATAGAATCTCAATCTTCATATGAGACTTTAAATGCAATAATCAATCGTTCTAATAACCCTTATGCCAATTATTTTAACCCTGGTTGGAAGAATCATCTAAACTTTAGTTAGAGTAACAATACTTCTAATGGTGCAAAATTGTGATGGGAAAACAACACTGCTGCAAACCCATTGGGAAACTCCAACAATCAAGGGAATCAAGCTACCCCTCAGGTTTTAATAATTTTGAGAGTAAGGAGAAAAAAGTCATCAATGGAAGAATTGAAATTGCAAATGGGTAGTTAAGTACAAAGTCAAGGAGCTGCTATTAGAAACCTGAAAAATCAATTGGGATGTATTGCTTATGCACTTAGCAATAGAACTCCGGGAACATTGCCTAATGAAGTTGATGTAAATCCTATAGATGAAAACAAAGAGCAAAGTAAAGTTATTCAACCGAGAAGTGGAAAAAAATTAGAAAATAGAGTTCAACAAGAAGTTAAAGTTGAAAAAGATGAGGTGGAAAATGAAAAATCTAGTGAAGATTTTCATTTTGAAGCAGAAAATCCTATTAAACTAATGAAAATCCCTGTAAAAAGGCCACCACCTCCATTTCCTCAAAGATTGAAGCAGAAACATAAAGATAATCAATTTTTTGAAAATTTTGAAAATTTTGAGGAAATTAACGATAAACGTTCCATTTGTCGAGGCTTTGGAACAAATGCCAAACTATGTGAAGTTCATGAAGGATGTACTTTATAAGAAAATGAAGTTTGTCAATAATGAGACTATTACACTCAGCGAACAGTGTGTCACTATAATTCAGAAAAAGCTTCTTGAAAAACTTAAATATCCTAGAAGTTTTACAATTCCTTGTTCTATTGGCAAAAGATTTTATGGAAGAGGTTTATGTGATTTAGGAGCCAGTATTAATCTTATGTTGTTATCAATTTTCAGAAGGTTGGGCTTAGGAGATATTTCACCTACAACTGTAACTCTTCTGTTAGCTGACCGTTTGATTTCCTATCTTAAATGAGTTATAGAATTTATTTTGGTAAAAGTCTATAAATTTATTTTTCTTGTGGTCTTTATTGTATTAGATATAGAGGATGATAAAGAAATTCCTATCATTTTAGGAAGACCATTCCTAGCCACTGAAAGAGCTTTGATAGATGTGCATAAAAAAGAACTAACTATGAGAGTTAGTGATCAAGAGGTTACATTTAATATTGCAAAATCAATGAGTACCATGAAAAGAATAACAAATTGAATGCTTCAGAATGGAAATTAATGAATAATTAAGCCATGAATATTTCAAGAAAAATTTTGAAAGAGAATTTAAAGAGGAATATATGGAATATCAAGATGAGGATAAAATTCAAGATGAACTTATGGAAGTGTGTAAAGATGATATGGATTATGTTCAGGAAAGATTTGAAATATTAGATCCTGTAGAAGGTAATAAGAATTTGATTCCATCTATTGAGAAACCTCCTGAACTAGAACTAAGAACACTTCTTGCATACTTGAAGCATGCATTTTTACGAGATTTATCTACATTGTTGTTATAGTATCCTCAGAATTAACTAATACGCAAGAAAAATAATTGTTGGAACTTTGAAACATATAAGAAATCCTTTGGATGGACATTAACTGATATTAAAGGAATCAGTCCTTCAATTTGTATGCATAGAGTTTTATTGGAAGATCAACATAAACCAAGAGCTGATCTTCAAAGGAGATTAGATCCTATGATGAAAGAAGTTATAACAAAAGAAATTTTAAAATAGTTAGATGATGGGATAATATATCATATTTCAGACAGTGCTTGGGTTAGTCCAATTCACTGTGTTCCAAAGAAAGGAGGTGTGATTGTTTTGACAAATAAGCATAATCAATTAATATCAACAAGATAAGTCACTCGTTGGTGAATCTGCATAGAATATAGAAAATGAAATTCTGCCACCAGGAAGGATCATTTTTCTTTGTCATTTTTGGACCAGATGTTGGACATAACCAAATACATATTGCTCTAGAAGATCAAGATAAAACTACAATTACTAGTCCTTATGGAACTTTTGCTTTTCAGAGAATGACTTTTAAATTATGTAATCCACCTGCAATATTTCAAAGATGTACGATGTCAATCTTCAGTGATTTGATTGAAAAAGGGATTTAAGTCTTTATGGATGATTTTTTTTATTTGGAACTTCATTCAAATTATGTCTAAATTATTTAAAAAAAGTTATGGAACGTTGTGAAAAGGCTAATCTCGTATTGAACTGGGAAGAATGTCAATTTATGGTGGCAGGAGGAATTGTTCTTGGGCATAAAGTTTCAGAAAATGGCATGGAAGTAGATCCTACAAAAATACAGGTTATATTGATCCTACCTCCACCTACCACAGTAAAAGGAGTTAAGAGCTTTTTAGGACATGCTGGATTTTACAGGAGATACATTAAAGATTTTTCAAAAATTACTAAACCATTATGCAAACTTTTGGAAAAAGATACAAAATTTGACTTTAATCAAGATTATCTTACAGCTATTGAAACTTTAAGGGAAAAATTAATCACTGCTCCTATAATTATTACACCTGATTGGGAAAAACCAATTGAATTTATGTGCGATGCTAATGATTATGCAATTGGAGTTGTTTTAGGGCAGAGATATGATAAGATTTCTAAAGTTATATACTATGCTAGTAAGACTCTTAATGATGCTCAAATTAATTACACTACCACTGAAAGAGAGATTAGATATTATGTATGCTTTTTATAAGTTTAGATCATATATGATTGGAGCTAAATGTGTTGTGCATACTGACCATTCGACTATTAAATATTTGATGCAAAAGAAGGAAGCTAAACCAAGATTAATTAGATTGGTACTTCTGATGCAAGAGTTTGATTTGTGGTAGTCAATAATAAAGGGATTGATAATCAAATTATTGATCATGTAGTCAATAAGAAAGGGTTTGATAATCAAATTATTGATCATCTGTCTATGCTAGAACATGAAGAAATGCTTGACATGGAAAAAGAAATTAATGAAACTTTTCCCACTAAACAACTTTATGTTGTAAAAAGATGGGAAATACCTTGGTATGCTGACATTGTAATGTTGACCTAACTTTTGGTTGAGGTTTAGTTTTCCCTCTTTAGTAGCCTAAGGTGTAGCCATAGGATTTTCCAGTTGACTGTTCCTAGAAAACTAGAAAAGGAACCCTCACCTTTAGCCCAAAATTCTTTATGCTCTAATTCTACAGGTAAGTGGCATGTTTTTCCAAATATCAGTCTGTATGGGGATATTCCTATATAAGTTCTATAAGCAGTTCTATATGCCCATAATGTTGTGTAAAGTCTAGCAGACCAATCCAATTTATAAAGATTTACAGCCTTTTCTAAAATGCATTTAATTTTACGATTTGATGTCTCTGCTAAACCACTAGTCTAAGGATGATAAGTAGTAGAGAATCTATGCATTATATCATATTTCTTAATTAATTTTTTGATTCTTTTATTCCTCAAATGAGATCTTCCATCAGTAATAATTACCCTAGGCATTCCATATCTTGTAAAATTATTTTTAATTAAATTTGAAATTCTCTTAGCATCACATCTAGGTACAACAATAACTTAAATTTATTTGGACAAATAATCAACAACAAGTAATATATATAGGTTTCCAAATGAAGGCATAAATGGTCCCATAAAATGCAATAGCTTCAATCCATTTGGACATTTAATCAACAACAAGTAATATATATAAATTTTCAAATGAAGGCATAAATGGTCCCATAAAATCTAATCCCTATACATAAAAAATTTCAAGTTCCAATGTGTAATTTAGAGGCAGTTCATTTCTTCTAGAAATATTTCCTACACATTGACATTTATGACATGTTTTAATATATTCATTAACATCATTAAAAATAGTAGGCCAATAAAATCCAGCTTGTAAAATTTTATATGTCATTCTGATTATTTTGAAATGTCCTCCAAATTCAAAATCATGGCATCTTTCAATTATCTATTGAGGTTTTCCATAAGGCACGCATCTTCTAATTATTAGATCTTTACATTGTTTATATAAATATGGGTCATCCCAAAAGTAGTCTTTTGAATCATATATAAACTTCTTTATATGTGGATTTTTTATATCAGGTGGTAGAAAATCACTTACAATATAATTCACTATATCAGCATACCATGGTACATCCATCTTATCAATACTATATAATTTTTCATCAGGAAAATTCTCTAAAATTTAATTTGCAAAATTAGTTAATATTTTTTATTTTTATTCTAGACAAATGATCAGCTATTTGATTATCATTTCCCTTTCCAACAATCATGGTAAAATCAAACTCTTGTAATAGAAGTATCTATCTAATTAATCTTGGTTTAGCATCCTTCTTTTGCATTAAGTATTTAATAGTAGAATGATTTGTACGCACTATACATTTAGTTCCAATTAAATAAGGTTTAAATTTATCAAAGGAATAAACAATAGCTAATAACTCTCTTTCAGTGGTGGTATAATTAATTTGAGCATCATTTAGAGTCTTATTAGAATAATATATAACTTTAAAAACTTTGTCATGCCTTTGTCCTAATACAGCCCCTATAGCATAATCACTAGCATCTCTAATTATTTCAAATGGTTTTTCCCAGTCAAGTGGTACTATTATAGTTGTAATAACTTTTTCTTTAATAATTCAATTATGCATTCTTCATTAAAATCAAATTTTGTATCTTTTTTTAAAAGTTGGCATAGAGGCTTTGTTATTTTTGAAAAAATTTTTATGTAGCGCATGTAAAAACCAGCACATCCTAAAAAACTTCTCACCTCTTTAACATTAGTAGACGGTGGTAATTTTTATATAACTTGGATTTTTGCAGGATCTACCTCTATGTCTTTTCCAAAAATTTTATGCCCAAGTATAATATCTCCTGCAACCATAAGTTGACATTTTTTCCAATTTAATACTAAATTGACTTTTTCACGTACTTCCAGAAATTTTTCTAAATTATTAAGGCATAATTCAAACGAAGTTCCAAATACGAAAAAATCGTCCATAAACACTTCCATTCCATGTCCTATAAAATTGCTAAAAATTGGCGTCATACAGCTTTGAAATGTTGCAGGTGCATTGCATAGTCCAAAAGGCATTCTACGAAAAGAAAATGTTCCATATGGGCTTGTAAACATTATTTTCTCTTGATCCTTTAGAGCAATTGGAATTTGATGATAACTGGTATATCCATCTAAAAAGCAATAATACTTATTCTCAGCTAATCTATCCAACATTTTGTCTAGAAAGGGTAAGGAAAGAGATCTTTTTTGGTGACTATATTTAATTTTCTATAATCAATGCAAATTCGCTAATCAGTTACTTGTCTATTTAATTTTTATAATTTACTCCTGCCTGTTCACATAGTGTGAAGATCAGTGCAGGGTGAGCTAAGCCACCAGTGGTCTCTCCCAAAGCAATATATTGAGTGTTCTTACAAATAATAGAGCCTACATTTATCCTCATCACTTGCTGGATACAAAAGTTTAAGATGACTCTATCCTTTGTTACCTCACTGTGATGATTTTTTGGTATCATTCTTCCAGAATTAAAATATTCCAGGCCTTAGATAATACATTTAACATAGAAAGAGGAAAGTTTACCTTAACTTCTTTCTTCACCTTCCATGTTCCTCTTCCATCAGTAAGAAAAAAAATAACCTCATCCAAGGCTTCATTCATAACAGAAAGCAATTTTTATTAGCCATTATACACATCTTCTAACTGATAAAATTCATTAATCTTTGTTGGAGTAAACTCTACTATATTCCCACGAACAAATACATAATCTTCAGAAGTCTCCTTGAAATTGACATAGAACTCCATCAATACACCAATAATCGCCTCAGTAGTAAAGTAGCAAAGATTCTCCCACTACCGAGCATTGATTAATTGCTCAACTTCCCCTCCCGAATTTTTAAATCCTCGATCTGGAATCACTTTTTTATTTTTAAGTCAACTATTGAAGCAAATGTTGGCCTTGTAGTTGACAAACCTTTGATCATCAAAATCTACTTTTCTATTTCCTTTGCTCATTCTAGGTGCTATAGTTAATCTAAGAAAATTTTAGAAAATTAAAATAAATTCCCAAAAATTTTGAAAATCACAATGTGGAATTTTTTAAACTTAAATATACTAAGTATAAGTTCTTCGCCAAATGATTTTCTTAAAATCATCCAAAAAACCTTAAAATTTTAGATCTCGACAATGTAAGATAAATCCTTAGTGAAAATAAAAAATTTTGTGTTCAAAGTGTAGCTCTTACCTAGAGAAGATAAAATCCAAACTTTGTTTGCCTTAAAATTGCCTCAAATCCAAACAATAGCAAGCTCTAGGTGCTACAACAAAGGTTGAAGGTGACTCAAAGGTTAAAAATGGTGTTTTACTAAGCAAATCACAAATTTTAATGGTGTTTGGGTCATTTCTGGTTGAGGGCGCTCTCGATGCCCATGCCGACGCTAGTGGCCAAAAACTCATATTTTGATTTTTTTTCAAATTTTAATTTTCTCTCAATTTACTCGAAAGTTTATTTAATCTTATTGAACACTAATTTTTATCTTAAAGTAATTCACAAACAAACATTTTCACAAACAACACCAAACTAACTTTTATATATGAAAATACACTTTTTACCATTACATTTTTCTAATCACACTTCCACATCCTTAAAGCAAACTAAATTATAAATTAGCGTCGAAATCAAGCCACAACACTAGAACGCTGACACAAAACTATACACAATCAAAGTCAATAAAGTTTTAAAGCAAAGTAAAGTAAATCAAATCCACACAATTACATTAAAAACATAAGTATTTTAAACTAGTAAAAGTTCAACTTCTTCAGTTATTCTACCTCATCTTCAATACTTTCTCCTCCTCTAATATCTCCCACAGACTGCTAATGGACGTACAAATTGTAGAAGGGTCGGTACTAGAATTGATCAGTCAAAATTTCATCGATCCATCCATTTTTCTTGAACATATGTACCAATCTTACTTCAACTGTTCCAGTAGGATCAAAGTTCTCCTTCATCCTCCAATCTAGGTGAACAAAAAGGTAGTTAAGATTTCTTATTGCATTCATAATACTCTGAAGTCCTCTTTTTATTTCCTTCATTCTCTTCTCTAAAGATATTGAACTTCCAACTACTAGTGGCATCAATGGTGTTGAAGCATATGATGAATGATCCATGATAATATCTAATGCTTCATTTCCATTTCCTATATAATTGCCATCAATAGGAATCATGGGCTCCTAAGGTAATAAAACTTTTTCCCAAATTTCATATGGAAGCTGAGATTGACTAAAAAGTAGGAAACTTCTAGAAGCATAATAGATTTGAAAATAATCAACCCCATATCAATGTGTTTTTTCATTTGAATGCAATAGTTTAACACGACACTTTGTTTTGTAACTCTACTAATCTTTATGGCAGGGATTAGTTTTACAGATTAGAAGAAATGTCATTATTTTGTAATTGGATTAAGCAGCGAAGTAGAGAAACTAACATATCCCTCATCTCTGACTTCTCAATTTTCTTGTTCATCCTCATAATGCAGTATCTAATCTAGCACACCAATCCAATTTATAGGGATTTACAGTTTTTTATAAAATTCATTTTATTTCACGATTTGATATTTCTGCTAGACCGCTAGTATGAGAATGATAAGCAGTAGAGAATCTATGTATAATATCATATTTTTTAATTAATTTTTTTATTCTCTTATTCCTAAAATTGGATCCTCCATCAGTAATAATTACTCTCGGCATTCCACATCTTGTAAAAATATTTTTATTTAAAATTTAAAAACACTCTGAGCATCATATTTAGGTACAACAACAGCTTCAATCCATTTGAACATATAATCAACAACAAGTAATATATATAAGTTTCTAAATGAAGGCATAAACGTTCCTATAAAATCTAATCCCCACACATCAAAAATTTTAACTTCCAATGCTTTATTTATAGGCATTTCATTTGTTCTAGAAATATTTCCTACTCGCTGAAATTGATCGCATGTTTTAATATATTTATTAACATCGCTAAAATCAAGATTGAATAATTTTGTATGTAGTTCTATTTGTTCCAAAATGTCCTCCAAATTCAGAATCATAACACCTTTCAATTATTTGTTGAGTTTCTTAATAAGGCACACACCTTCTAATAATTTGATCTTTACATTGTTTATATAAATATGCGTCATCCCAAAAATAGAATTCTAAATTATATATAAATTTCTTTAATTTTTTATTCTTAATATCTGGTGGTAGAATATCACTTACAATATAATTTACTATATCAACATACCACAGTATATTCATTTCATCAATACTATATAATTGTTCATATGGGAAATTTTTAAAAATTTCATTTACAAAATTAGTTAATATTTCTTTTTCTAGTCTAGACAAATGATCAGCTATTTGATTCTCTTTTCTCTTTCTATCAACTACAATAAAATCAAACTCTTGCAATAGAAGTATCATATAATTAATCATGGTTTAGCATCCTTCTTTTGCATTAAGTATTTAATAGCAGAATGATCTGTATGCACTATACATTTAGTTTCAATTAAGTAAAATCTAAATTTTGCAAAGGCATAAACAACAGCTAATAACTCTCTTTCAGTAGTAGCGCAGTTAACTTGAGCATCATTAGAGTTTACTAGCATAATATATTACTTTAAAAATTTTGTTGTGCATTTGTCCTAAAACAACTCCTATAGCATAATCACTAGCATCACACATTATTTTAAGAGCTTTATCCCAATCAGGTGGGAATATTATATGTGCTTTCTCTTTCAATAATTCAAATGCTTTAATGTGTTCCTCTTTAAAATTAAATTTTGTTTCTTTTTCTAAAAGTTGGCATAATGGCCTAGCTATTTCTGAAAATTTTTTTATGTAATGCCTGTAGAAACCAGCATGTCATATAAAACTTCTTACCCCTCTGACCGTAGTCGGTGGTGGTAATTTTTCAAGAACTTGAACTTTTATAGGATCTACTTTCATTTCATTTTCAAAAATTTTATGCCCACAATTCCTCCTGCAACCATAAATCGACATTTTTCCCAATTTAGTAATAGGTTGATTTTTACACATAATTCCAGAACTTTTCTAAATTATTTAAGCATAATTCAAATAAAGTCCCAAACATAGAGAAATCTTCCATAAATACTTACATTCTATGTTCAATTAAATTACTAAAAAAAGACATCATACATCTTTGAAATGTCGCAAGTGCATTGCATAGTCCAAAAGGCATTCTATGAAAAGCAAATGTTCCATAAGGGCTTGTAAATGTTGTCTTTTCTTGATCCTCAGGAGCAATTGGAATTTGATGATAACTGGCATATCTATCTAAAAAGCAGTAATATTTATTTCTAGTTAATCTATCCAAAATTTGATCTAGAAAGGGTAAAAGAAGGTGATCTTTTTTGGTGGCCATGTTTAATTTTCTATAGTCTATACAAATTCGCCAACCTGTAACTTGTCTTATTGGAATTAACTCATTTTTTTCATTTACTTCATCAATCACTCCTCTTTTCTTTGGAACACAGTGAATTGGGTTCACCCAAGTACTGTCTCAAATAGGATATATAATTTCAGGGTCTAACCATTCTAAAATTTCTTTTTTATCAACTTCTTTCATTATTGGGTTTAATCTCCTTTGAGGATCAGCTTTAGGTTCGTATTGATCTTCAAATAGAATTCTGTGCATACAAATTGAAGGTAAAATTCCTTTAATATCTACTAAAGTCCATCTAAAAGCCTTTTTATATCTTTTTAACATTTCTATTAATTGTTGTTCTTGAATTTCAGTTAAATTAGAAGATACAATAACAAGCAATGTAGATGAATCTCCTAAAAACACATATTATAAATGGGCGAATAATACTTTCAGTTCAAGTTCAGGGGGTTTAATACTCGAAAGAATAAAATTTTTATTATCATTTTCCAACAAATCTAAAGTTTGAAATTTGTCCTGAATATAATCTAAATTTTCTTTTTTTATTTCATCCTCATTCTCAAAAAATTCTTCTTGCCTAAATTTTTCTTCTAACTCTTTCTTAAATTGCTCATTATTTAGATAATTAGTAATTTCCATCCTAAAACATTCATTATGTTTTTCTACTGCAGGTTACTTCATAGCTTTTGCAATATTAAATGTTACTTCTTGATCATTAACTCTCATTATTAATTCTTTTTCTTACACTACTATCACAGCTCTCCCTATTGCAAGAAATGGTCTCCTCAAAATAATAAATATCTATTTGTATTCCTCCATATCTAATACTACAAAGTCTACTGGAAAAAAGTCTAATACTATAGTTATATATATATATTTTTTATCTTTTATTTTAAATTTTTTTTATATTTGTATATTTTTATCTCAAAATTTCCTAATTTACCAAAATTATTTTATTTACTATTACCTTCCCTGGCAACGGTGCCAAAAACTTAATCCCGAATGAATATACTTGTGTAAAATTTATAAAGTTGACTATGCTTTACAACAGTGCCAAAAAATTAATGTGGTATTTTATTAATAATAAATTTAAGCATTTAAGATTGGGATTCTACGCAAATGTACATATCTTTATCAAGTAATATAAGACTTTCTGTTTAAGTCCGAAATATCGATCGTACGAGGAAGGTTTAAATTGGAAATGATAAATTAACTAGGAAATTCATATAAATTAAACAAAATTACTATGACTAATTTTGAATGTGTAAGATGCTAACAAAACTAGATTATTAACTACTAGCAAAACTTAAATGCAGTGTTTAAAAGAGTAACTACTAAACTATGTTTATGTGGTGAAGATTTCTTATATGAAAAAGCATATTTCACACTACAACAAGCTTTTTGATTAAGTAAGATGATATAAATGTTTTAAATTTATATTGTGCCAAATAGGAACAATTTTAAGTTTGTACCCTGATTCAGTGTTATAGAAAATCATTGGCTAATCTTAGGTTTAGTCCCTAAATCCGTGGCTAGGCTAGGAGGATACTGGCTCTCAATCCAGAGCTTCCACTTGCTTTCCCCTAAAGGCTAACTCTCGCTCCCTAAAAATCTAAAATTCTACACCCAATAAAGTATATTTCCCTATTTCTTTGCACTTAATTCCATAAATGAAACACTACTTCATTGACTTAAATGTGATGCTCACTCTGTTGTAGAACTCATACTCCATTTCCTGGATCATATGTTTCACAACATATTTTAATAATTCAGTTGACCAGATCAAAAAGTAAATTAAGAGCGGAGTTAAAAAACCATCACAATTTAATTTAAATTTTAACATTGGCACATCCAAATTATCTCTTAATTTCACTATATCTCACAGTAGGGAGAAAAATAAAGAAAACTACATANAACTCCATTACCTGGATCACATGTTTCACAACATATTTTAACAATTCAGTTGACCAGATCAAAAAGAAAATTAAGAGCGGAGTTAAAAAACCATCACAATTTAATTTAAATTTTAAGATTGGCACATCCAAATTATCTCTTAATTTCACTATATCTCACAGTAGGGAGAAAAATAAAGAAAACTACATATACTTCATGAGAATGATACAATAAAACACAAATTTTACATATAAAAGAAGGTTCATACAACAATAGTAAACAAACAACACTTATCTGAAACTCTTTCTCAAAGCAAATCTCTTGTAGCTTCTCTTAGGAAATGTAGGAAGAAGAAATCTCTCACTTCTCTTCCTCTCCAACACTTCTTAGAGAAAAAATCACACGTCAACTCACCACAAAAACTGAAAACTATAAGGACAATAACTAATTAATTGTGTGGAATGTAGGTGTGTGAGGAGCAAAACTGAAATGAGTGGAAGAACTCGAAAATGGTGTGAAGGGGGGTAGGTTTCTGATCAAATTTCGGCCCTAAAAGAGCCTAGGTTGGTTCTCCAATAGGTGCATCAAAAAAATCTTAAGAAAAGCGTCCAAATTCATTGAATCTTCTAGAAACATGGTCTGCACTAACACTGGCACCTTCGGTGCCAGAGGCCATTTAATTAATCTACCTTCTCTGTCAAACAGCACCATCGACGCCCAGCCTAGCGCTGTCGGTGTTGTACATTTTTTTTAAATTCTAAATTTTGACTACAAATTTCATCTTTTTTTGTTCCAAGTCCTAAAAATCAATAACTTGCAATAAAAAATAGAAAATACCTTCCATTAATGTGCAAAATCACTAAAAATAAGCATAAAATATNCAACTCACCACAAAAACTGAAAACTATAAGGACAATAGCAAATTAATTGTGTGGAATGGCGTGGAATGTAGGTGTGTGAGGAGCAAAACTGAAATGAGTGGAAGAACTCAAAAATGGTGTGAAGGGGGGTAGGTTTCTGATCAAATTTCGGCCCTAAAAGAGCCTAGGTTGGTTCTCCAATAGGTGCATCCAAAAAATCTTAAGAAAAGCGTCCAAATTCATTGAATCTTCTAGAAACATGGTCTGCACTGACACCGGCACCTTCGGTGCCAGAGGCCATTTAATTAATCTACCTTCTCTGTCAAACAGCGCCATCGACGCCCAGCCTAGCGCTGTCGGTGCTGTACATTTTTTTTAAATTCTAAATTTTGACTACAAATTTCATCTTTTTTTGTTTCAAGTCCTAAAAATGAATAACTTGCAATAAAAAATAGAAAATACCTTCCATTAATGTGCAAAATCACTAAAAATAAGCATAAAATATGGGTCTAAAAATGCTTATATTTTTGGTGTATCAAAATCCCGTAAACTTAAATGTTACTTTTCCTCAAGTAACTCCTTTACTACATAAAAATATGACTCATGGTAAAGATTTTAACTTCTAGATTTCCATATCTTAGTTCACTAAATATAATAGCATAACTTATGAAAAATTTAAAATAACTCGAGTTAATACTAATGGTATGAGAATATCAAACAGTTAAGTCTAAGATTTTTTATTATCTATTATTTTCAAAGAAAATTGTAAATTATTCATATTAAAGCCACTTAGAGTATCTATATGAAAAAGAACTTCATGAAACTTTACTAATAAAAATGCTAATACTGAAATATAAGTTTACGAAATGTAGCCAAGCCTTCTTCCTTAAGTTGGTTCAAACGAAGCAAATTTTTAATTAGACATCACTTCAAGCTTCTCCTCACATCTTTCTTTTCTTCTTTTCTTTTTCTTTTCAGGAACATTTTCAATCCTTTTTCTTTTCTTTCTTTTTCTTATTCTTTTCTTTTTTTTTTCTTTTTTTTTATTTGATGTCTGGATAGCCTTTAATGATTTTAAACTTCACTATCTTCTTCTTAAGGTTAAAAACCTTTCACATTCTTTCACTTTATAAATTTATATTAGCCTTAATGATTTTTCATAAAGTTTTAATATTTTCTTCTTACATGAATTTCTATGATTTTTAATACTTCAAAAATACAAANACTTTTTCTTTTCTTTTTTTTTATATGATGTCTGGATAGCCTTTAATGATTTTAAACTTCACTATCTTCTTTTTAAGGCTAAAAACCTTTCACATTTTTTCACTTTATAAATTTATATTAGCCTTAAAGATTTTTCATAAAGTTTTAATATTTTCTTCTTACATGAATTTCTATGATTTTTAATACTTCAAAAATACAAATTCCTTTACTTAAAATAGAAAAACATATACTTATTCTATTATAAAAATATCTCAATCTCTAAAATTAACCTTTATTATTTAAAAATTTTTACGTAAGTTTACCATATGTTTAGAAACATAAATATAGTTATCTAAAGTTACCCTCTAATATTAAAGGTCATGTTAAATTTTTTAAAATACTTTCAAATTATAACGAATTGAGGAAAAATAAAATTAAGTCTCTTTTTTTTAAAAAAAAGAAAATTTTCTTCCCCCCAAACTGAAATTTTTAAAAGATTTTGAATGAAAAACTGAAAATTATAGGGTGAAAGAAAAAATGTAATAAAGAAATAAAAGGCATCCCTGTTGAAGGTTCTGATTTAAAACTTATCTATCAAATATTGCAGGTGCTAATATGAAAAGCTACAGGACTTAAAAAATTAAATAGCCTATAATACATATAAAAATTTGCTGATAAAGAGTTAGCTACAAATACCTCCAACAAAGTACTAAAAACTAATAACTTCCAGCAGTTTCATNAGACTTAAAAAATTAAATAGCCTATAATACATATAAAAGTTTGCTGATAAAGAGTTAGCTACAAATACCTCCAACAAAGTACTAAAAACTAATAACTTCCAGCAGTTTCATAAATCTACAGCTCACAACACAGAATACAAAAATAAAGTATCACAGTCAACAAACAAACAGTCTAACAATAAAGTACATCTAAACATAAAAAAAAATAAACAAAAATCTNTGTATCACAGTCAACAAACAAACAGTCTAACAATAAAGTACATCTAAACATAAAAAAAATAAACAAAAATCTANAGGCGACTTCAGAAAAGTTAGTCCGTGACAGTTGGTATCAGAGATTTGGTTCGAGGGAATGGCGAAAAGCGTCAAGGAGCACGTGATGGAGTCGGAAGCCACTAATGTGGAGTCATCTCAAGGGCGAGGTCGCCAGAAGCAAAGGGACCTTGTTGCCCCCAAGCCACATGGAAGGTCTAAGGAGATCATGCATAGCTTTGATTCGCGCCTTGCTCGGATGGAGGAGGCCATGAATGGCATGGAGGGCCAAGTAGAGGAACTTGGTCAAAGGGTTGATGGACTCAAGGAGGAGGACGTCACCATCCAGTCAACTATCAGAGGTATGATGCTCCAACTTGAGGAGACCTTAATGGGCCAAGTAGCTAAGTTGCAGGATGATTTTATGGGGAAGCTCCAAGAGGTGCGAAGTGCATATAAGGAAGACTAGGAAATTCCAAAAACTTGATCCCGAATGAACATACTTGTGTAAAATTTATAAAGTTGACTATGCTTTACAATAGTGCCAAAAAATTAATGTGGTATTTTATTAATAATAAATTTAAGCATTTAAGATTGGGATTCTACGCAAATGTACATATCTTTATCAAGTAATATAAGACTTTCTGTTTAAGTGCCAAATATCGATCGTACGAGGAAGGTTTAAATTGGAAATGATAAATTAACTAGGAATTCATATAAATTAAACAAAATTACTATGACTAATTTTGAATGTGTAAGATGCTAACAAACTAGATTATTAACTACTAGCAAAACTTAAATGCAGTGTTTAAAAGAGTAACTACTAAACTATGTTTATGTGGTGAAGATTTCTTATATGAAAAGGCATCTTTCACACTACAACAAGCTTTTTGGTGAAGTAAGATGATATAAATGTTTTAAATTTATATTGTGCCAAATAGGAACAATTTTAAGTTTGTACCCTGATTCAGTGTTATAGAAAATCATTGGCTAATCTTAGGTTTAGTCCCTAAATCCGTGGCTAGGCTAGGAGGATACTGGCTCTCAATCCAGAGCTTCCACTTGCCTTCCCCTAAAAGCTAACTCTCGCTCCCTAAAAATCTAAAATTCTACACCCAATAAAGTATATTTCCCTATTTCTTTGCACTTAATTCCATAAATGAAACACTACTTCATTGACTTAAATGTGATGCTCACTCTGTTGTAGAACTCATACTCCATTTCCTGGATCATATGTTTCACAACATATTTTAATAATTCAGTTGACCAGATCAAAAAGTAAATTAAGAGCGGAGTTAAAAAACCATCACAATTTAATTTAAATTTTAACATTGGCACATCCAAATTATCTCTTAATTTCACTATATCTCACAGTAGGGAGAAAAATAAAGAAAACTACATATACTTCATGAGAACGATACAATAAAACACAAATTTTACATATAAAAGAAGGTTCATACAACAATAGTAAACAAACAACACTTATCTGAAACTCTTTCTCAAAGCAAATCTCTTGTAGCTTCTCTTAGGAAATGTAGGAAGAAGAAATCTCTCACTTCTCTTCCTCTCCAACACTTCTTAGAGAAGAAATCACACTTCAACTCACCACAAAAACTGAAAACTATAAGGACAATAGCAAATTAATTGTGTGGAATGGCGTGGAATGTAGGTGTGTGAGGAGCAAAACTGAAATGAGTGGAAGAACTCAAAAATGGTGTGAAGGGGGGTAGGTTTCTGATCAAATTTCGGCCCTAAAAGAGCCTAGGTTGGTTCTCCAATAGGTGCATCCAAAAAATCTTAAGAAAAGCGTCCAAATTCATTGAATCTTCTAGAAACATGGTCTGCACTGACACCGGCACCTTCGGTGCCAGAGGCCATTTAATTAATCTACCTTCTCTGTCAAACAGCGCCATCGACGCCCAGCCTAGCGCTGTCGGTGCTGTACATTTTTTTTAAATTCTAAATTTTGACTACAAATTTCATCTTTTTTTGTTTCAAGTCCTAAAAATGAATAACTTGCAATAAAAAATAGAAAATACCTTCCATTAATGTGCAAAATCACTAAAAATAAGCATAAAATATGGGTCTAAAAATGCTTATATTTTTGGTGTATCAAAATCCCGCAAACTTAAATGTTACTTTTCCTCAAGTAACTCCTTTACTACATAAAAATATGACTCATGGTAAAGATTTTAACTTCTAGATTTCCATATCTTAGTTCACTAAATATAATAGCATAACTTATGAAAAATTTAAAATAACTCGAGTTAATACTAATGGTATGAGAATATCAAACAGTTAAGTCTAAGATTTTTTATTATCTATTATTTTCAAAGAAAATTGTAAATTATTCATATTAAAGCCACTTAGAGTATCTATATGAAAAAGAACTTCATGAAACTTTACTAATAAAAATGCTAATACTGAAATATAAGTTTACAAAATGTAGCCAAGCCTTCTTCCTTAAGTTGGTTCAAACGAAGCAAATTTTTAATTAGACATCACTTCAAGCTTCTCCTCACATCTTTCTTTTCTTCTTTTCTTTTTCTTTTCAGGAACATTTTCAATCCTTTTTCTTTTCTTTCTTTTTCTTATTCTTTTCTTTTTTTTTTCTTTTTTTTTATTTGATGTCTGGATAGCCTTTAATGATTTTAAACTTCACTATCTTCTTCTTAAGGTTAAAAACCTTTCACATTCTTTCACTTTATAAATTTATATTAGCCTTAATGATTTTTCATAAAGTTTTAATATTTTCTTCTTACATGAATTTCTATGATTTTTAATACTTCAAAAATACAAATTCCTTTACTTAAAATAGAAAAACATATACTTATTCTATTATAAAAATATCTCAATCTCTAAAATTAACCTTTATTATTTAAAAATTTTTACGTAAGTTTACCATATGTTTATAAACATAAATATAGTTATCTAAAGTTACCCTCTAATATTAAAGGTCATGTTAAATTTTTTAAAATACTTTCAAATTATAACGAATTGAGGAAAAATAAAATTAAGTCTCTTTTTTTTAAAAAAAGAAAATTTTCTTCCCCCCAAACTGAAATTTTTAAAAGATTTTGAATGAAAAACTGAAAATTATAGGGTGAAAGAAAAAATGTAATAAAGAAATAAAAGGCATCCCTGTTGAAGGTTCTGATTTAAAACTTATCTATCAAATATTGCAGGTGCTAATATGAAAAGCTACAAGACTTAAAAAATTAAATAGCCTATAATACATATAAAAGTTTGCTGATAAAGAGTTAGCTACAAATACCTCCAACAAAGTACTAAAAACTAATAACTTCCAGCAGTTTCATAAATCTACAGCTCACAACACAGAATACAAAAATAAAGTATCACAGTCAACAAACAAACAGTCTAACAATAAAGTACATCTAAACATAAAAAAAAATAAACAAAAATCTAGCACACAAATCACCAATCATCGTCTTCTTCTTCTTCTTCTTCTTTCAAATCCATAATTTGCTACTGATATGGAGTAAAAATAGGGTAAGTAGGAAACTGAACTGAGTGATCACCCTTCATATATTTAACCATTGCATTCTCGAAAGAAACATCATATTCAAATTTTTTTCTCATCAAATCATCAATGTAAGCATTTCTGCCCTCCATATTTTCCATTCTACTATCCATTTTCAAGATATCTCCCTGTTGGATCATCATCAGCTCCATAAGTTCTTGGATAGTAGTGGTACCAGAAGTACTTGAAGTAGAAGGAATATCCCTAGTTCTACTTCCAGATCTCCATCCTACATGAGATTCATAAGTAATTATATTGGTAGGCCCAATAGGTTTTAGAGGTTCAATCTTCTCCTCATCTGCTATATAATTTACTCCTACCTGTTCACATAGAGTGAAGCTCAATGCAGGGTGAGCTAAGCCACTAGTGTTCTCTCCCAAAGAAATATATTGAGTGTTCTTACAAATAATAGAGCCTACATTTATCCTCATCACTTGCTGGATACAAAAGTTTAAGATGGCTCTATCCTTTGTTGCCTCACCATGATGATTTGTTGGTATCATTCTTCCAGAAATAAAATAGTGTCAGGCCTTAGATACTACATTTAACATAGAAAGAGGAAAGTTTACCATTACTCCATTCTTCACCTTCCAAGTTCCTCTTCCATCAGTAAGGAAAGAAATAACCTCATCCAAGGCCTCATTCATAGCATAAAACAATTTGTATTGGCAGATATACACATCTTCTAACTGACAAAATTTATTAATCTTCATTGGAGTAAACTCAACCATATTCTCATGAACAAACACATAATTTTCATAAGTCTCCTTGAAATTGACATAGAACTCCATCAATACAGCAATAATCGCGTCAGCAGTAAAGTAGCAAAAATTCTCCCACTGCCAAACATTGATTAATCGCTCAACTTCACCTCCCAGATTTTTAAATCCTTGTTCTGGAATCACTTTTTTAGTTTTAAGTAAACTATTGACGCAAATGTTGGCCTTGTAGATGACAAACCTTTAATCATCAAAATCTACTTTTCTCTTTCCTTTGCTCATTCTAGGTGCTATGGTAAATCTAAGAAAATTTGATAAAATCAAAATAAATTCCCAAAAATTTTGAAAATCATAATGTGGAATTATTTTCTCAAAATGTTCAAAAAAATCTCAAAATTTTGGATCTCAGCAATGTAAGATAAATCCTTGGTGAAAGTAAAAAATTTTGAGTTCGAAGTGTAGCACTTACCTAGAGAAGATGAAATTCAAAATTTTTTTGCCTTAAAATCACCTTAAATCCAAGAAAAAGTAAGCTCTAGGTGATAAAATGGAAGTTGTACGTGTTTTNAAAGTGTAGCACTTACCTAGAGAAGATGAAATTCAAAATTTGTTTGCCTTAAAATCACCTTAAATCCAAGAAAAAGTAAGCTCTAGGTGATAAAATGGAAGTTGTACGTGTTTTACTGAGCAAATCGCAAATTTTAAGGGTGTTTGGGTCAGTTCAGGTTGAGGGCACTGTCGACACCCATGCCGGCGCCGGTGGCCAAAAACTCATATTTTAATTTTTTCAAATTTTAATTTTCTCTTAATTTACTCCAAAGTTCATTTAATCTTTTTAACACTAATTTTCATGTTAAAATAATTCATAAACAAACATTTTCACAAATAACACCAAACTAACTTTTATATATGAAAATACACTTTTTACAATTACATTTTCCTAATCACACTTCCACATCCTTAAAGCAAACTACATTATAAATCAGCGTCAAAATCAAGCCGCAACACTAGAATGCTGACACAAAACTATACACAATCAAAGTCAATAGAGTCTTAAAGCAAAGTAAAGTAAATCAAATCCACATAATTACATTAGAAACATAAGTATTTTAAACTAGTAAAAGCTCAACTTCTTCAATTATTCTGCCTCATCTTCACTACTTTCTCCTCCTTTAATATCTCCCATAAACTGGTAATGGACATAAAAATTGAAGAAGGGTCTGTACGGAAATTGATCAGTCAAATTTTCATCGATCCAGCCATTTTTCTTGAACATTTGTACCAATCTTGCTTCAACTGTTCCAGTATGATCAAAGTTCTCTTTCATCCCCTAATCTAGGTGATCAAAAAGGTAGTTAAGATTTCCTATTACATTTGTAATACTCTGAAGTTCTCTTTCTATTTTCTTNTGGAAATTGATCAGTCAAATTTTCATCGATCCATCCATTTTTCTTGAACATTTGTACCAGTCTTGCTTCAACTGTTCCAGTATGATCAAAGTTCTCTTACATCCCCTAATCTAGGTGATCAAAAAGGTAGTTATGATTTCCTATTACATTTGTAATACTCTGAAGTTCTCTTTCTATTTTCTTCATTCTCTTCTCTAATGATATTGAACTTCCAACTGTTGGTGGCATCAATGGTGTTGAAGAAGCATGTGATGAATGATCCATGATAATATCTAATGCTTCATTTCCATTTCCTATATAATTTCCATCAATAGGAATCATGGGCTCCTAAGGTAATAAAACTTTTTCCTAACTTTCATATGGAACTTGAGATTGACTACAAAGTAGCAAAATTCTAGAATCATAATTGATTTGAAAATAATTAACCCCACATCAATGGGTTTTTTCATTTGAATGCAATAAATTTAAAATGACACTTTCTTTTGTAACTCTACTAATCTTCATGGTAGGGAGTAGTTTTACAGATATGAAGAAATGGCACTGTTTTGAAATTGGATTAAGTTGCGAAGAAGAGAAATTAATGTATCCCTCATCTCTGATTTCCCAATTTTCATGTTCATCCCCATAATGCAACGTCTATACTATCATACCAATCCAATTTTCAGGGATTTATAGTATTTTTATAAAATTCATTTTATTTCACGATTTGATATTTCTGCTAGACCGCTAGTTTGAGGATGATAAGCAATAGAGAATCTATGTATAATATCATATTTTTTAATTAATTTTTTTATTCTCTTATTCTTAAAATGGGATCCTCCATCAGTAATAATTAATCTCGGCATTCCATATCTTGTAAAAACATTTTTATTTAAAAATTTAGAAACACTTCGAGCATCACATTTAGGTACAACAACAGCTTCAATCCATTTTGAAATATAATCAACAACAAGTAATATATATAAGTTTTCAAATGAAGGCATAAATGGTCCCATAAAATTTAATCCCCACACAAAAAAATTTCAACTTCCAATGTTTAATTTAGAGGCATTTCATTTATTTTAGAAATATTTCCTACTCGCTGACATCGATCGTCTGTTTTAATATTTTCATTAACATCTCTAAAAAGAGTAGGCCAATAAAACAAAGATTGAAAAATTTTACATGTAGTTCTATTTGTTCCAAAATGTCCTCCAAATTTAGAATCATGACATCTTTCAATTATTTGTTGAGTTTCTTTATAAGGTACACGCCTTCTAATAATTAGATCTTTACATTGTTTATGTAAATATGGATCATACTAAAAATAGAAGTTTGACTTTTATATATATTTCTTTAATTGTTGATTCTTAATATCTTGTGGTAGAATATCACTTACAATATAATTTACTATATCAGTATNATAGAGAATCTATGTATAATATCATATTTTTTAATTAATTTTTTTATTCTCTTATTCTTAAAATGGGATCCTCCATCAGTAATAATTAATCTCGGCATTCCATATCTTGTAAAAACATTTTTATTTAAAAATTTAGAAACACTTCGAGCATCACATTTAGGTACAACAACAGCTTCAATCCATTTTGANCTTAAAAAGGGATCCTCCATCAGTAATAATTAATCTCGGCATTCCATATCTTGTAAAAACATTTTTATTTAAAAATTTAGAAACACTTCGAGCATCACATTTAGGTACAACAACAGCTTCAATCCATTTTGAAATATAATCAACAACAAGTAATATATATAAGTTTTCAAANTGAAATATAATCAACAACAAGTAATATATATAAGTTTTCAAATGAAGGCATAAATGGTCCCATAAA
>JXCR01147797.1:0-11463 GCA_002079205.1 Phalaenopsis hybrid cultivar
TTCCAATATTACGTATCTCTCACTCCAAATCTCCATGCATATTACACATTGGACTAAAGCTTCACTTTACACATTTTCTAAATTGCTAACACAACTACAATTATTTCGGCCGCCTCATAAGTTATAGAAGTCGCACTTTGTTTATGTAAGCTTTTTGCACAGCTAGTTATGTCATCTTTAAGTTTGTTCAAAACATGGGATTTCTCTTTTAAGTAGAACAGGCACACAATTTATATGAGATACAAATCACCTATAATAAAAAGCAAGTTGAGCACATATTTAAGGCCTTAATCAGCCATACAAACAAAAAAAGAACTGTATGGTAAGTATAGGAATCAATGCAACATGGAAACCGCATGAGGCAAGCAATACCATGGGGAGTCTTGAGCTGGGATAGTCATCCAGCAGTGGAACATCTTCAGGGACACAGATTTTTGCTAAAATGGATATAATTTTGGAAAGGTGTGATAGGCGGTGGAATGAGCTGGTCGCAAAATTTTTGGATGTGGTTGTAAATAGAAGGCTAAAACAGCCTTGTATGGAAGACGATAATGGGTCCATCAGGCACTAATTCAAGGAAGCATGATGGTGGAAGATGAGGAGCATTGATTGCAAAATTTCAATTTTCCTCCTCAGTCTAGGAATATATGTTGATCATTCCAAATTTGAAGTCAGGTTGTCAAACTGTGCTTTATAAAGAGCTTTGGTAGAATACATGCATTTAAATTTTTATTAGTGTAGTTCATTTGGATGATCCCTTAATCAATATTTTGCTTAAAATATCTATTAACTTCAACATGTTTAGTGTGATCATGATTTACAGGATTGTTAGCAATGCTAAGTTTGATTGTCACATTTCATTATCATAAGTTCTACATACCTTCAAAGCTATTTTGGGCAATTGGCCTTGAATGCTTCTACAACAATACTCCGAGCAACTACAAACAATTTGTCTCCATGTAGCTATGCTTCTCCATACAAATGAGCAATAACCTAGTGTGAATTTAAGATTTGTTATAGATAGCTCAACAAAATTTTTTATACATGTATGAGCTAGGCTGAAACCAAAATTATCTTCTAGGATGGGTAAAATCACCAAATGTTTAATTTAAGTATTGGGCAAAAAAAAATTATTGAGTAGGAGAACAATTACAAAATTGGCTAAATAGCATTAAAAAACTAAATTCTACTATTNGTTATTAGCTTGTCAGCCGTCTCCTTTAAAAATAAATTAGTATGAAGTATATTAAAAATATATAAAAATAGAAAGCTATCTATAATTTATTAGAACTATTCTAAAAAATGGTATTTAATATTTTATATCAAGTGATTCCTTATAATTCATCTCATAATTGTTCATTCTATTTGTCATTTTATTATAATAGCAGCTTGGATCAATATTGTTTTCTCTTTTACATTAAAAAAAGCCGATTCGTGACCCTGCTTGAACTTATATAATTAAGCTCGAGCTTAGGCTAGAGCTTTGATTAATTAATCAAGCTCAACTCAAAATGAGTGTGACTCGAGCCTTACTCGACTCATTTTACAGCCCTAATCTTGCCTCTTATTTATAAAAGTATTTTCAATTCCATTATTCATAAGACTTTACTAAGACCAAAAATATGTAATGCATTGCAGTCACTGCCTAAATATTTAACTGCGTTAAAAATCAGATGAACATTGAAAAACAAAAAACCAAAAACTGCACTTGTATAGGTTGTATAGAGTGATATTTACCTGTCACACTAATGAGCGCTTGCATGAAATGGATGATGCAGGTCAGAGACAGGAGAATCCTAAGAACATCATCTCAGTAAGCATAAAAACAAGGGGAATTTACATACATACCATCCAATTCCTATGTATTTACATATCTTAACACCCTTTTTTTTCTTTTTACATTTATACCACCAGTTTTACTTTCAAAACATGAAATACACCTTTTCATGCACAGGTATGGTGGAATGTATGAAAAAATTAAAATTTAGGTGTTGGGCATGTAAATACATAGAAAATGAGTGGCATGAATTAAAAATTCATAAAAAACAAACATAAAATATAGATCATTATAAAGCCTTACATGATTGAAATGACTAATGCCATGAAACCCCTGGTGCTGACCATATGATGACATCGGAGCCTGCATTGAATTCAAAGTAGGAGATTTGGGCTCACATTCATTTGCCACCAACTCACCATCCTTCGTCTTCCCCACCTTCGCATCCTTCGTCCATCTCTTCAAAAAATATTTCAGCGGCAACTGCTTAATATTTCTAAAATCGAGCACTTTCAATGCATGACAACATTGAATTCCCATGAACTCAAACTTTCTACAATTGCATGCAACAGAACAATCACTCGAATCAAACCTCACAAAATGTTCTTTCGGTTTCTCAGCGACAGCAACTTTATAATCGGAAATCGTATCAACTTCACCGCAGCTGAACAACATACAATCCATGAACATCTCAAACTCTCTTCGGAATATTTCGAATACTGCTGGAGTATAGAGATTTGCAGCCTGCCTCAACATCTTCGAAGGAGGAATTCGAGGAAAACTTTGACTTGCATGGAAGTCAGCTTGTAGCTCCGCATAGCGATGCTCGTCGACGACTCTCTCATAGTGCTTGAAAAATGACAGAAGATCGAGCTGCGGGCTCAAGTATTTTTTGAGCACGCTGCTCAAACTTTCATTCCTCAGAGTGCTTTTGATGTCGGCGCAAAAGATATGGCGATTGTATGCTGAAGCCCATTTCTCTCTGTCCTCGAACAACTTGCACAGCCACTCGTTGTTTCGGAGATCGTATTTCTCCAATATGGTTCTCCATGATAACAAAAAGTCATCTTCTTCTTCGAAATCATAGATGCATCGACTAAAATCCTTCGCGAAAGTCTTTGAACCTTGTAGAACATGATTCAAGTGCTTGGCGGCGTTCTGGTAGACATGCCACTCGCAAAGCCGATGACTTGTTCCCGGCCATACGGCAGCTATTGCAGTGCTTAATGTGATCGATTGGTCAGTAATTATCGTCTTCGGCTGCTTTCCATGCATTGCAATTTTGAAAGTTTCAAATAGCCATTTATAAGATTCACCAGATTCATCATAGAGTAAAGCTGCGCCAAATATGACAGTTTGTTTATGATGATTGACTCCAAGGAATGGGGCAAATGGTCTTCCATAACCATTTATTTTGTATGTTGTGTCGAAGCATATAACATCGCCAAAACAGTTAAAATCCAATACAGATCTTTCATCGGCCCAGAAAAAATTTGTTATTTTATCATCCTCATCAACCTGTATGGCATAAAAGAAAGACTGAGTATCAAGTTGCATGGTTTGCAAATATTTCAACACAGAACCTGCGTCGCCCATCTGCATGGTTTTCATACGCTTAGAACTCAGATAATTTTTGTAATCTGCAGGAAGAAAGTTAATATTACGAAAACCGCCGACTTGTCTTCCCGTAGACTCATTGGCGGATCTCGGCGTAGCACCTGAATCATCTGACAACTCTGCTTCAGCAGCTTGAACTTCCATTGTTATCCTTTGAGATCTTAACAGGTGCGTGCTTGATGGTGGAGCAGGCTGGTGGTTATGTTCTGCTATGAATTCGGTAACACGGTAGTTGCCAGTTGGTGTGATTTTTATAGTCATGCGAGCGAGACAGCCAATCCTCGTCTCCGGCCGAGGCCGCTTCACTTCCTTGGCGCCTTTCTTATCTTTGCGAAAGCCTTCCCTTGAGCAAACAAAAGTTCGAGATCTGGTGATGTTTTCAGATGATTTATCCGATGAACTTTTTCTGACGCTGAAACCAACAAATCCTGCATATTTGTTATAAAATTCATATGCTTTGTCTTCACTTTCGAATTCCGTATCAATTTGTGGGGCCATGAGTACAGTTCCATCTTCTCTGCGAATATCGGATTCAATCACTTTTCTCATTTTACCCTGTTTATTCAAAGTCTAGAATAACCATCATTCAGAAAACAATTTAGCAATTTTATTACAAAGTTGCAAAGAGCATAAGATGATAGATGAGAGTTTTCAATGGAAGAAACTAAAAAAGATTTAAAATCAACTTATTATTATTTATTTTTTGGAGGCTGAATTGAAAATCATAAACCTAATGGAGCACTAGCACATGTACCCAACTATTGAGTCATTTTAGGACGTAGGGTCCCTTATTGTCCATGAGTTTATACAACCCGGAAAATTTTCTGTTTTAAGAAGAAAAGGTGCAAAAAGATGATAGATATGCTACTAGAGCTCGAGTTCTTGTTTAATTCCATGAATCCAAGGGGGCACGAAAAAAAATGGCTAGGAGGAAGAGTTTTTGGTTTGGGTGAGAGTGTTTGCATCTGATTGATCAGTCTCTCCCACGGGTTCCATGCATACCTCTTCAATGCCTCCTATACATAAGAAAAAAATAAAAGAATTAAAAAATTACATCCCTACAGTACTGTGGGTCAAGGTGTCCTGATGAGAAGAACACGTGGGTGTCATGATGAGAAGAACATTTGGGTGTCAGATAGCACTTTAAATAATGAAGGATACATGGCCATGTATGCAATGATGAGCTTCTCTGGTAGCCAGATTCTCTCGAGCTAATTCAACCACTTTGGCACGTGGGCTCGATTCGATAACCTTGGCAGGTATAGTTGGGCTTAGATCGATCACTTCGACAGGTGGGCTTAGATCGATCACTTCGACAGATGAGCTCAATTCAACCACTTCGGCAAGCGGACTCAATTTGTGAGAATTTCCTAGTTTTTTTTATATGGGCCTTCGAGAATCATAAGCCCTCTTGATCTTATGTCATGTCCATACAGAAATTTTACATAAGTACGCATGGTCATATTTGGATATACATTTATTTCTCTAATCTCTTAACTCTTCGATCAGAGACTACGAGAAGAACAAGAGAATAAAGATTTTCGATTTTGCATGACTACAAAAGCATTCCATACTTATCACAATCTACAGCTTAATCAAAGGGCCGAGGGGCCATAATGCAATGTGATTCGGAAATGGATTGTCCTTATCTTAGGAGCATTTCGGTTGTATCTGCAAGGAGTCAAATCGTGTGGACTCGTCATTAAGTCAAGATTGGCCTTCTCCTTAGGGTACTTTGTGCTAAACCTGTAGGGAGTAGTCTCTTAAGATTCCTTTTGAATTTTTTGTTTTGACTCTTGAGACATAATTGACTTGTATCCACGAATAACAGAAGCCAGTCACCTGAGTTACTTTTGTCTAGAACAATTTTTTGATAGAATGAGATACGACTTAAAAAAAAAAGTGTAGGATTAGAGACTTCTCTATTCTTGATGAAACTTAGGGGTAGTTTAGGAGCTCCTTTTGTGAGATGATAAGCATCATATTATGTTTGTCACAAGCTTGCAGACGTGTTTTGAATGTCTATTGCCACACTGTTATGTTGCCCAATTAAATAAAGTGGGATATTAAAAATAACACTAATTGCGGTGATTATATAATCTCTTTGAATGTGTAATCCCTTCTAGGCTTATAAAAGTGTTGTGTAGAAGCCGTAAGCTTTCGTTTTGAAGAAGGGTTGCTTTTAGCTATGAGTTCGAAAATTTCTTTATCTTCGACACCCTACGATGGTTAAGGCTACTATTGATAAGATGAGGATCTCAAGGGAGCGCCTTAAAGATAGGATTTTTCGCAAAAGACAGATGATCAGTCAGTCCGTGGAGGAAGAATCGCGTAAGAGGAGTAAATCCTCTGAATAACAGAGCTCCGTGGAAGAAGAAACTTAAAGTGTCCTCGTCAGGACAATGAAAGTTTCAGATCCAGTTGGGGATGAGGCTGCCTCAGATAGTGAAACAATGACACTTCCTTCTAAGATATGCCCGTTGGGAAGGATTCCCTTCATCTAAATGATCTGGTGGAGGGTTAGCCCTTTGATTTGTTCAAAAGAAAAAGGGAATCCAATCCCATAGTCTATCCCGACTTGGTTTTGGTGGTGAGTACATTATGCTTTTTAATTTTAGGTTATAGGATCTATGAGTTTTTCATATGAATTTCTTCGTTTTATTGGGTGTAGATCATTCTGTTGCTCATCAAGCTATTCTGGCGGAAATTTTTGGAGATTCTCCTAAGATTGAAGAAGTCCCTTAAAAAAATTGTGTTGAGGAAGGCATAGCTCTAACTAAGGTGGTGCTGGTCCGCTTCTAGAAGGTAATACAACATTTTTTCATGACTTTGAAGCTTCTTTTCTCTTCGAGTTCGATCTCTTGCTGTTTGAAGAGAATACAGACAAGAGGAATGTAGAGGGCTCAGACCTGGGAGCTCTGAATTTTGAGATCTTGTTGGAGCAGGTCAGTCAGCCGTTAATCGGACCTCTGAGGGGAATGTCGTTACGATCCCCGAAGTGATGTCTGCTCCTATTAAAGGAGCCCAAAAGCCAATGGGTTTGCAACTGGTACCTTACACAAGTTAGAGGTGGTCCCCCTATGGATCAAAATAGCTTGAGGGAGCTCTTAAGCATGTTGGAGGACTTATTGAATGCTAGGAAAGATATCACCGATAAAGAGGTCACAGAAATGGTGGTTGATCTGAAATTTCGCGAACGGATTGCCTATTTGGAGGCGACGTTGGAGGAAAGTTCCGTCGATACCCAATGGAATTTGGAAGTGATGAAGACAGAGTTTGCTTATTTTCGACATCCTCTCAAATTAAGTAATCCAGATATCCTTTTGTCTAGAGGTAGGTTGGGTTCTTCGATGGCTTCTTCGCTCGGGGACTAACTTCAGATGATGTCAAAAATAATGATTTGCTTCTTTTTCAATCTTAACTATACGGCATTTGTGATATGACAGTTTTTTTTTTTTTGTATCTGACAACTTGTAATCAATTCATCTTCTATAATGGTTATGAATTTTTGAAATAAATATTTGAGCAAATTGATTGGTTATCCTTTCCATCCATGTTTATTATAAACGACAATTTATAGCTCATTTTAGATCTGTCTCTAAATCTCCCAGCTTGTTTTTCATTATTCTTAGGAGAGGAAATGGGAGGCATTGTTTACCCTTTCTACTTCTCTTGTGAGCGCTGATTTTTTACCTGAGAACTTATTCAAAGATCGTGCCTGTTTTGAAAAAGAGCGGTTCATCATTCTTGTCGATTAAGCCTCTGAAGGGATCATAGATGGATTGCATTATTTGGTCAAAACCGAAAAACCAAACTGAACCGATCAAGTTTAGTTGGTCCGGTTCGGTTTCAAAATTATATTTCGATTTTTGGTTTTTAAAGCTTTAATATTTGAATTTTGGTTTGGTTTTAATTTTCATTTAACCAAACAAACCGATAAACCAAAATTTTATTTAAAATTTTAATTATATTTTACTTTCATGTCGAATAAACTAAAAAAATCAAAATTTTTATCATATGTAATATTTGATTAAAATAAATAGAAGATTCATGAAATTAAGTTGATATTATGTGGATAATATTTATAATTTGTAATGCTTGTTCTTAGCCAAATTCCAATGAAGAATTAAAATTCGGTTTGTTCATAACCGAATTGTTTAAATCGAATTAAATTTCGTTTCGGATTTACCAAAAAAAATTTCAAATTCTTAATTTCGGATATAATCGGTTGAACCAATTTTAAAACCGATCCATCTGAGCTGACTGAATGCTCACCCCTAATGCTACACCTCACACTTGTGAAGAGTCATATAAATGTTATGCTTTCAGACCATTTAACTACAATATTTATCACATCACCTAGCGAGCTAATTGAAAAGCCTCATTTTACACCTCTAACCCCAGAGAAACACATGCTAGTTTGAACATAAGATCCTTAGTCTACCATATTTAACACAAACACACCACTTTGAGTTGATTGATAAGCTACTTGGTTTTAGTAACATACAACTTGATTAAGAACTTAAAATTAGATCATCATTACCAAATTTGTTAAACCCCATTAAGAAAATTGAGTAGTACATTAACATTGATGATTTGTTTTTGAAGCCTCTTGATCTACCACATATACATACACATCATTTATGATATGCTACTGCACTCACATGATATTCATATTCTTTATTCACTTATGTATAACAAGTTGAGATAATTATTAATAAATTTGTTAGTTATTCTTCAAAAGTACTCATCTTGAAAATATAATGACATTGATTATATTTTATCTTGAAATCATTTCCCTTGCTATCCGCAATCATAACAGGCAAAATTCTAAATTGAAAACTTAGACAAAATATTCATTTTTTGATTTTACCTCGAAAAATAGTTTATGCTATGTTTTCTTTGCATATGATATTTTAATTTCTGAATGATCTATTAAGCATTAGAAATTATAGAATAACTCACTTGAAGAAAATATACATTTTTACATGTGCCCTCACACGCATCTCTACCTTCACAGCTACAAACTTTTCAACTCTGCATTTTTTGGGGAGATTGTTGAAGCCATCCCAAGGTGAAAAGAAAATTGCTCTAAGTTTGAGTTTACCTAATCTAACTCCTCTCAACTTTAGACTCTCTCTACCAACCCAAGGCAACGTCCAACCACANGTTGTTATTCATATCCACAAGCAGAGAGTAAAAGCAAGGACATGTAAAAAGAGGAAAGTCATTTCAATCTCAAAGGAAAAGCTTTGGGAGGTAAATGAATGTTTATCTAACCCAAAAAAAGATACAGAGAAAAAACACTTACAAGGAAAGTACTAACCCTCTTATTGATAAATGCGAGAAAAAGGGAAAAAAACATAATAAGTTCAACATAAGGACAGGGGCATTCCTAACTAGTGCATCAATAAGATTATCATGCAACATATCATTATCCTATGTCTAACATGCAACAAAATTTTCTTAAGATTATCATGCAACATTGGAGCACTAGCTAAAACCTTACAAATGACAGAGTGAAGGGTAAATATTTTTACTCATAAATTTGTCATGTTGCTTCAATTAGACATTAGAATAAATATATTATAGCATGCCTAGCCTTGATAAAATTTTCTTATTTATTCAAGTAGTTGAAATAAACTAATAAACCAAAGCGAAAATAGAAAATCAATACACTGCACGTCATGCGCTCTCTAGAGTTAGGGGGTATCAAATCGAGTTCGCTGGTTCGGTTTGAGTATGAACCAAAATTGACGGGATCCTAAATTGCTTGACTCGAACCTGACCCGAATATTAAACCAGTAAAAAAATCAAACCCAAAACCCAACCCGTCTTTAACTTGTTGACCCAAACCGACCCGTATAACCCGTTTAACATAAGACATAATAACTATTCGGGTCAAAATCAGGTTAAATTTAGATCAATTTTGAGTCAATCTCAAGGCAATTTCGGGTTGGCGGGTTGATTTCGAGTCAATTTCAAGTTAGGCTGCCAATTTTAGGAAAATTTTGAATTCGTGAATCAACCTAAACCCAGATTTTTCGAGTCAAGTAAGGGTCAAGTTAACGTGTTGGGTCAATTTTGACACTCCTAGCTAGAGTGCACACAACACACACTATCTTGCTTTGTTGTAGGCTAGTTATGCAAATCACATAGAAAGTACGCTAACCTACATCATGAGCTATAGCATATGCTTTTATGAGTTATTGATATGTACAGCTAGAATTACACAAAGATCTGAATAAATAAATTAACTTCACACGAGATGATTTTAATTTTTTGCAAAATTTCACTAACTTGAGCTCCAACTAGTAGGCACGATTGACTCTTTTTGATCGATATTTAAGAAAAAGGTTTAAAATAGAATCTAACTTTCAATATAAAATTTGTCCCTACGAAACTATATGTGTTATAGCTATAATTTTAAGAATAGTTCAGATAAATACTGCAATGACTTGGTAGAGAAAACTGACATTATCAGCATTAATAAGATTCTAAGTTTACATAAATAAAGTAAAACTTTGACCAATCTGAAAATAATGAATCTAAGGCTATTTACATGGCCCAAAATTTATGAAAACATGCAGAACATTAAAAGCAATAATTCTTCCATTTAAACAAAACTAGAAAACCCAAGCCAATAATATCTACCTTTGTCCAGGCAATTCCACAAGCATTGCATAAGGTCCTCGGTCCTTCAGGGCCACGGCGCATGTGTGGTGTGGCCTTCGAACTAATGCCACAACGAAGACATCTGAAGTTTCATACAAATAATTAACAGGGTGTTAAGGCACTGCATGCGTTTTAATGTAACCATGCCTGATAAATTAGACTGCAACATATATATTTTTACACAGAAGACAAAAGTATACCACTATATAAAATATTTGATATAAAATAAAACTTCTTTTACATGAAATTTTCGGGAGACTGTGATATGTTGGCTGCATATTGTCAAACTATTCTGTTTAAGATACGTTGCATTCCTGATTTACAAATCAAATGCATTTGATACTAAAGCAAATGTGATGAAGAAAGAGATAGAGTGTGTAAATCAGTGAAATGTTGAAACTTTTGTAAAATGCAACCAAGGAGAGCAATCTCAGAGATGAATCAATTTATGTAACGAAATTGGATCGAAATAAGATCACAAGTAGCCTTATACTATATATTTGAATCCAATTTTATGAATCCAGCTTCACCATTTGTTTTTGTTGGCCCCAACATCAGATATAAACTTTGGCTTAAGCCTTTCTAAAGCTACTAATCAAATCACAATAGGGAAGCTTATTTTCCAAGCAAAGCCTTTCACATTTTATGTATCCCTTTATTCATGCATTTTTTGCACTACGTTGTTCATGCCTGAGCAACACAAATCAATTTACAATTAAGTTTTAATAGAAGCTATCACATTACCTATCACAGAATCATTTCTTACTCAAATTTTAAAAATTTAATCATGCATACATCTTAAAAATGATTATTCATCACATTCAACTTGGCTTTCAATAACTTCCTTGATACAACACACTTGAATTTATATAACATTGTTAGAGTAGTTGCATATCTACAGAATTTACCCGACTCTCCATAAAATACTCATCGTGTAATACTACAGAACTATTTCACATATAACAACACTAGATTCACAAAGCCATCTCAACATTTATAAACGACACATTCTTTTGTCTGATACGCCAATCACCCAAAAAAATTACTTCAACTTTCAATAAAATTGATAAAAAAATTATCATTTTCATCATGTCCATTAAAATTTTTGTTTATTCTTCTAAGGATTTGCTTATTACAGAAGATGTCGTTCCTACTAAAACAATGTTATATGCATATAGTATACACCATGGTACAGCATTTTGAGTATACATTGTAGACTTCTACATTACAAATACCTAAGATAAAAGAATTAGTTTAGATCCCCTAATGCAAACTTGCCACAATATAAGACTTTTTGTTAGTACATAATTATTTATAATATTGGCCATTGGCTCAATCCTCCATAATATACAACTTTACTAACTTCAATATACCTTAAATACATAATTTTTGTC
>JXCR01147797.1:12893-42889 GCA_002079205.1 Phalaenopsis hybrid cultivar
TTCTTTTTCATAATCTTTTGTCAAGATGATATCATCAACATATATGATCAAGAAATAAATTTTACCTTCGGAAGATTTATTGATAAATAATATATTGTGAACTTATCCTTGAGTGTAACCATGCCTTTAAATCACCATTGTGAATATCTCAAATTAATCTCTTAATATTTATTTTTATGAAATATAATGATATCTTAAGACTACAAACTTGCTCTTGCTTTTAAATCTAGGTGAGATTGTCAAATAAACCTCATCTTGTAAGTTCCCATTCATGATGACATTTTTTACATCTAGTTGATGGAGAAATCAATCTAAATGTGTACCAAGAGAGAAAATTACCCTCATAATGTGCATTTTAGCAGCCAAAACAAGGTATATTGATAATGAATACCATAAGTTTGATTGAAATCTTTTGTTGCAAGTCATGCCTCCTACAGGCTTTTCTGTTTTAACCACTGAAAAGAATTTAACGATTCAAAGTACCATTTCTGTAAAGTGTCTAAATTTCTTCAAGAACAACATTCCTCGATTCATGAATTGTTAAAACATTTTGAATATTATTTGGAATTTTCAAGCTAAAAAAAATTGTGATAAAAGCATATAATATAGAAGATAATTTATCATAAGAGATATAATGGCTAGGTGATATGAAATTTTCTATGGAGCAATTATAAGCATGCTAAAATTACCATCAAAATCTAAATTAATTTTTCCTAATAAATCGATGTTTGGGTNTCATCAAAATGTAAATTAATTTTTCCTAATAAATCGATGTTTGGGTTAGACATTTGGCACAGTTCATGAAAATTTTTTTCTATCTTGTCGATTGAATTAACCTTAAGTATGAAATAAACAATCTAAATGTATCTTGTTTTCTATATGCGATCTTTGAAACAATAAGATTCAGAAGTTTGAGATTTAAGTAAGTTTTGTTTGTTTGGATGACTTAAACTTAGGTTTGAACTAGATATGTATGAAAAGGGATATTTTTGGAAATGGTACATGTTTCAAACTCGACTTCCATTAAAAAGATTGAAGTGATTCTAGAGAGGCCAATGATTAAATCCATAAATAACCCGCTCTAATATTTAAATGTCTCTTGTGTTAGAATGTATTGTTTTCTTCCTTGTTTTCACCTTAGGAGTCTTTTATTATAAGGTCAAGTTTAAGCCCGCTTATGCAAAGAATTATTCCATTATTATCATCAATCTTCTCTTGTATTTTGTTTCCAATATAGTATAAGAGATGGTTTCTCATAAAACAACAGTCAAAAGCGATAAGTGTGCCCTAACAATATCAGGCAAAGATGGGAGAGAAGATGGCTGTCCCTCCACCGTACTAAGCCATATCATCATTCCATGTATCTCCTTGGAGCATTCATCTAAACAAATTACATCCTATAAACTTAATGGAGAGAACATCTTCCAATGATCTCACTCAATTCAAATAGTTATCCAAGGAAGAGAAAAGATCAGGCGCCTAAGTGATACCATCCATCAACCAAAAAGTGTGACACTTAATTTTCTACATAGTACTAATAATGTTATTAGAAATGCCTGGGCTATCAATTTGATTGAAGAACGTAATAGATCCACAACATTGCACAAACAATTTAAAAGAGAGTCCATATGGCATATTCAAATCTTAAAAATTTCACTCAATAATGTGCATTGCTAGACCATGCTTGTTATCACAAGCGTAGTAAGCATTATCATCACTAACTATTTCACCATACTTATAAAAATTTAGCAATAACAAGATATTTTCGAGCAAAATGATTGATGTGTGGAGTGTAAATGCAAAGACAGCAAGTGCCAACTTGAGACTAATTTTATTTTTATTTTGTTTTCTTTTATTTTATTTTTAAAAATATATTTGTTTAAAGAGTTTTTCCTATGTTTTATTTTTTACTTGTAAAAATTTAATCAACTTATTTTTAAAAACACTCGAAATAACTAAAAAATATTTTGAGTATTCTTAAAGATAAGTTGATTTGTTTTCAACATGCCAAATATGTTTCATTACAAAACAAAACATAAACAAAATATAATATAAACTCAAAATAAAAAACAAAAAAAAAAGGATGTCAAAGTGCCCCTAAACTTATGGAGAAAATAAAAGCATATGATTTCCTTACAATCCTTAATAAAGACAGAGATGAAGTTCATGAAATAAATCTTTGATATTCATCCATTGCTCAAAATAGACTTATTCATTGAGATTCAAAGAGAAGAAAGTAAACCAAGAAACTAGTCATTTCATTTCATTGCATAAACAAACTATATCATTTGTTGAAATTACAACTTTCAATCAAATCAAAATAAAATAATAGTTAGCAAAAAAATTTAAAAAAATAAGAAAAATAAAAAGGAAAACATAAATCATCTTCTATACTAAGAAGTTTAAATCTCTCTGGACAATTCATCTATAACCACCTCTTCTACCATCACCCTTCAAAAGTAAACTTTTCAACTGATAAATACCAACCAAATCTTTTTTTAGGTTGTCCACTTCACGCTTAACAACAACCATGATAATTGTCTCAGTCATCGATTGCACATCATAAACTTAGAGCTTGTTCAACAGTTCCTCTCTCTATGCCNGAGTCATGCCTCCTACTGTTACATAGTTCCATCTTCATTGTAATACACATTGAAAATTCACTTGCATCTAACAGGCTTTTCTGTTTTAACCACTGNCAAGTCATGCCTCCTACTGTTACGTAGTTCCATCTTCATTGTAATACACATTGAAAATTCACTTGCATCTAACAGGCTTTTCTGTTTTAACCACTGAAAAGAATTTAACGATTCAAAGTACCATTTCTGTAAAGTGTCTAAATTTCTTCAAGAACAACATTCCTCAATTCATGAATTGTTAAAAAATTTTGAATATTATTTGGAATTTTCAAGCTAGAAAAAATTGTGATAAAAGCATATAATATAGAAGATAATTTATCATAAGAGATATAATGGCTAGGTGATATGAAATTTTCTATGGAGCAATTATAAGCATGCTAAAATTACCATCAAAATCTAAATTAATTTTTCCTAATAAATCGATGTTTGGGTCAGACATTTGGCACAGTTCATGAAAATTTTTTCCTATCTTGTCGATTGAATTAACCTTAAGTATGAAATAAACAATCTAAATGTATCTTGTTTTCTATATGCGATCTTTGAAACAATAAGATTCAGAAGTTTGAGATTTAAGTAAGTTTTGTTTGTTTGGATGACTTAAACTTAGGTTTGAACTAGATATGTATGAAAAGGGATATTTTTGGAAATGGTACATGTTTCAAAATCGACTCCCATTAAAAAGATTGAAGTGATTTTAGAGAGGCCAATGATTAAATCCATAAATAACCCGCTCTAATATTTAAATGTCTCGTGTTAGAATGTATTGTTTTCTTCCTTGTTTTCACCTTAGCAGTCTTTTATTATAAGGTCAAGTTTAAGCCCGCTTATGCAAAGAATTATTCCATTATTATCATCAATCTTCTCTTGTATTTTGTTTCCAATATAGTATAAGAGATGGTTTCTCATTAAACAACAGTCAAAGCGATAAGTGTGCCCTAAAAATATCAGGCAAAGATGGGAGAGAAGATGGTTGTCCCTCCACCGTACTAAGCCATATCATCATTCCATGTATCTCCTTGGAGCATTCATCTAAACAAATTACATCCTATAAACTTAATGGAGAGAACTTCTTCCAATGATCTCACTCAATTCAAATAGTTATCCAAGGAAAAGAAAAGATCAGGCGCCTAAGTGATACCATCCATCAACCAAAAAGTGTGACACTTAATTTTCTACATAGCATTAATAATGTTATTAGAAATGCCTGGGCTATCAATTTGATTGAAGAACGTAATAGATTCCTATACTTGATCCACAACATTGCACAAACAATTTAAAAGAGAGTCCATATGGCATATTCAAATCTTAAAAATTTCACTCAATAATGTGCATTGCTAGACCATGTTTGTTATCACAAGCGTAGTAAGCATTATCATCACTAACTATTTCACCATACTTATAAAAATTTAGCAATAACAAGATATTTTCGAGCAAAATGATTGATGTGTGGAGTGTAAATGCAAAGACAGCAAGTGCCAACTTGAGACTAATTTTATTTTTATTTTGTTTTCTTTTATTTTATTTTTAAAAATATATTTGTTTAAAGAGTTTTTCCTATGTTTTATTTTTTACTTGTAAAAATTTAATCAACTTATTTTTAAAAACACTCGAAATAACTAAAAAATATTTTGAGTATTCTTAAAGATAAGTTGATTTGTTTTCAACATGCCAAATATGTTTCATTACAAAACAAAACATAAACAAAATATAATATAAACTCAAAATAAAAAACAAAAAAAAAAGGATGTCAAAGTGCCCCTAAACTTATGGAGAAAATAAAAGCATATGATTTCCTTACAATCCTTAATAAAGACAGAGATGAAGTTCATGAAATAAATCTTTGATATTCATCCATTGCTCAAAATAGACTTATTCATTGAGATTCAAAGAGAAGAAAGTAAACCAAGAAACTAGTCATTTCATTTCATTGCATAAACAAACTATATCATTTGTTGAAATTACAACTTTCAATCAAATCAAAATAAAATAATAGTTAGCAAAAAAATTTAAAAAAATAAGAAAAATAAAAAGGAAAACATAAATCATCTTCTATACTAAGAAGTTTAAATCTCTCTGGACAATTCATCTATAACCACCTCTTCTACCATCACCCTTCAAAAGTAAACTTTTCAACTGATAAATACCAACCAAATCTTTTTTTAGGTTGTCTACTTCACCCTTAACAACAACAATGATAATTGTCTCAGTCATCGATTGCACATCATAAACTTAGAGCTTGTTCAACAGTTCCTCTCTCTATGCCTCATCTTTTTGGGGAATGCATAAACCTAAAAGCACTCTTCAATTCTCTTCATTAAGACCTTAATTTCCTACAATTCAGAATAAAAAACTAGCAATACGTCATAAGTTTGCTCTTTCAACTAGTGTGCTCTCGCTTCCTGCTCTGATCTTGTTGCTTCTCATAATTGCTTAACTTAGTGGCTCAATGTAGAGTCAATCTCATCAGCCCTAACAAGAAATTTTCAAAGTCTTGTATGATCTAGACATTGGGAGTCTCATTCAACTTATCCCAATGTGGCTTTGGCTTAATTTATCCCAATGTGGCTTTGGCTTAGTCGAATCAACCATATTTATTACAGGCACACTCAAACAGGCATTCATTAGAAATAAACCATAAAAAGCCTGACATATTACTTTTTATCATCCTTTAATTAATTGGCTAAGTGAAAGAATTTCTTCGTTGTTTCCTCCTCTTTTAAGTGTTTTCTCACAAGCTCGATTCAGGAGGTTAATATCTTCATCATCTATGTTAGAATGACCAGCTTCCTTATCCTAATCTCCTCCTACTTCTTCCTTGGTTTTATCCTCTCCAAATTTTTTGGGCACTTGCTCTAAGCTCTTCTTGAGTCTTGTGAATACCTATATTATTCACATTGACCAAATGAGAATTTCCTCCTAAACCGATTTGCTCTCTTCATTCTACTCTCAGCAGGATTGGGCATGGCAGTGCCAGCAACCCACCGACTAGAGTTTTGGTGCTAGCCCATTCTTTAGCCAAAATATACATTTCTTCTCATCCCATGAAGAAGCTACCATGTTGAATGTTTAAGTACTAATGATAAATCTAGTACCCTTTTTGGAGTTAGACTTTACTATGTCAAAAAACCCAAGTTACTTTGCACTTTGATGAAGAAATATTATTTCCTCCCATCAACCAATGAGCTTCGAGGCCCATTTATGTTCAACCTAGATAGGTGCATATCTTCAAATGATGAAGCTGAAAGACTCCATCTTCCTCGCTTAGCACAAATATATAAAGTTCTTCATAAATCATGTGACATTATTATAAATGATAAGTTTTATCATCCCGCAAACAATGATACATGAGTTAATGAGAGAATTATGTGGGCACCTTGTTGCAACTCCTACAGATGCATTTGAGCACACCACTCACTGGTAAAAGTAAAAGCACTCCTGAAAAATTGATGAGACAAAGTTTGTACTTTAGAAAGTTGTTAGATGACTATCCAGCTCTTGATGCCACAACTCAAACTTGGATAGAATATTATAAGCTTCAAGGATTTCCTTCAAATAACTCATCATAGTTTAAGTGGTTGGAAGCTTCATTGTTTTGAAGCCACAAAACATATCCTTCATCTTTGAGGTAGAAGACGCCAGGAATGCGCTAGGGTCGCAGAAGAAGTTAGGAACCATGAGAAAAAAACTCTCTAGAAGGGTGAGGATTATCAAATTGAGTGCTTCTTCTTTCTATGAACCAACTTATAACCTTGCCATATTCACACAAGATTTAAAAAGGCACTACTGGAACCACATGCCATCTAGTTTTGGTACATATCATCATAATGCAAATCATGAACACAATTTTTTTTAAAATGATCCATTAATTTCATTATGGCAATCTAATCCTAAATTTTCCGGCAAGTATGAAACCTTCCAAGTAGATTGGGGGAGGGTTTTGTGAGTCTGGTATGTAAGAGTGTATCATCTACTTTTTATAAGGTTGAGGAATGTGTCCTTATAAACCTAAAGATTCATAGACAAGACTCTTTCCATAATCTGAATCCGATATACATTGACGGAGGTAGCTTTATTATAACCACTAGAATCTTTTCACATGCCAAGGTGGTAGATCATAGTTTTTAGATTGTGAGTTTCCTACATCAATGTGCTTGAAAAGAACTTCAAACGAGTATATGCAATTTTCATCTTATAAAAATAATCATAAACAATAAAATATGTTTCTAGAAATACAAATTAATTTTCTATTATCACAATTTTGATTGTTCCATCCGTGATAGGGTTGTTGTAGCTCCTGTGACGGACAAAATTAGAGAAAGTCGTTTTAGATGGTTGGTCACATTAAGCGTTTTGATGATCTGATTAGAAGAGTAGATGTTTTAGAATCGACTTATGTTAAGAAAGGCAGAGGTAGACCTAGTAAAACTTTGGCTTATTGTATAAAAAATGATCTTAATTTATTAGAACAAAATAAAAATATGACACTAAATAAGACGCAATGGAGAAAAAGGATTCATGTAGCCGACCTCACGTAGTGGGTTTAAGGCTTTGTTGTTGTTGTTGTTGTTGTTGTTGTACAGGTTTGATTGTTCCATCGAAGTAAAACAATTTTAACTTTGCCTCTATCTTGAAGGGTAGATCATCTTCTTCTCTCCATTTTGTGCTTGTCTCGACTTCTCTCAAGATCCTCGTTATTCTATCTTAGCATCAAGAGTTGAAAGGCAGCCCTCGTGGCCATGTGTTATTTGCAACCATATAATTAGCCATATGCTTGGCAATCTATTCATTCATATTTAAAAGACTATCAATTGTTTATAAATACTCAAAGTCGCATATCTCAAGCTCCTTGGAATTACCAAAAGTAACCTTCGCACTCCTTAATTTATCCATGAAAAACTTTTCCTAGGGTGGAATTACCGTTCTAATGCCAAAACATGAATTTTAATTGGAGTGTAGAAAGTATTGAGACAAAAATATTAGAATTTCCTTAGGAGAATTTACAGGATGATGGACTTCCCCAGCTTATTTGCTTCAAATAATCAATGAATTGATTGTTTTGGGTCACAAAGAGAAAAGAACTAAAGTTGGAATGACAATCCGTGGCTGGACGGAGAGATTGGTGACTAGGTGAGTTATTGGATGATCTACACCTTTAGGAGGAGAAAAGTCTAACGGCTGGCATGGGAAATTCAATGATTGAAAGCATAGGAGTCAATGAACAAGGCAAGAAAGAGNCTGGAATGACAATCTGTGGCTGGACGGAGAGATTGGTGACTAGGTGAGTTATTGGATGATCTACACCTTTAGGAGGAGAAAAGTCTAACGGCTGGCATGGGAAATTCAATGATTGAAAGCATAGGAGTCAATGAACAAGGCAAGAAAGAGAGAAAAAAAGAGTAGAGAAATTTTAACAGATTAGAATTCAAATTAAATTCAGGTAAAATTTAATTTTAGATTATAAACTTGATCTCTGTAAATAGAATAAAAAAAAACATTTAGAATTTTATTCAAATTTAAAGATAACTAGAAAATAGAAACTCAGAAAGTAGCAAACTAACTAACAAATTATCTCCTCCAGATGTAGTCACCACTTAAGTAAGAGGAGAAAATAGTGGAGAAAATATTAGACTAACGGTTTCCTCATCTTTACCTCTTAAATCTTTTCCTCATCCTTCCTTAGCCGCCCCATTAATTCCCAGGAATTTTAAATTACTATTTTGTAAATAAGTTCCTCCTTAATAGTTGTTTGCAATTTTATCCTTTCAAGGTTCATTTCTACGAATATTTTTTAAAGCCTAGCGAATCATCAACACCTCATGCATCACTCATAAAGATGACTCGAAAGAGTTACGAATTACGATCAGGCTAATTACGAATTACGATCAGGCTAATGATGACAAAAATTTCATCCCCAACATGAATCTTCTTAGCAATCTAACTAAAGCCTATAAGTTTCGAGTGATGAGCAAAAATTATCTTCACTACCTCATATGTGTTACATGCGTGTATTAATTTCTTCCTAAATTCAACTCAAGGAGCACTAGCATTGCCTACGGTTATATTGTCTTCATTAACTATNATTTTAGATGGTTGGTCACATTAAGCGTCGATCATTTGATGATCTGATTAGAAGAGTAGATGTTTTAGAATCGATTTATGTTAAGAAAGGCTGAGGTAGACCTAGGAAGACTTTGGCTTATTGTATAAAAAATGATCTTAATTTATTAGAATTAAATGAAAATATGACACTAAATAAGACGCAATGGAGAAAAAGGATTCATGTAGCCGACCTCAAGTAGTGGGCTTAAGGCTTTGTTGTTGTTGTTGTACAAGTTTGATTGTTCCATCAAAGTAAAACAATTTTAACTTTGCCTCTATCTTGAAGGGTAGATCATCTTCTTCTCTCCATTTTGTGCTTGTCNCCTTGATGCCACAACTCAAACTTGGATAGAATATTATAAGCTTCATGGATTTCCTTCAAATAACTCATCGTAGTTTAAGTGGTTGGAAGCTTCATTGTTTTGAAGCCACAAAACATATCCTTCATCTTTGAGGTAGAAGACGCCAGGAATGCGCTAGGGTCGCAGAAGAAGTTAGGAACCATGAGAAAAAAACTCTCTAGAAGAGTGAGGATTATCAAATTGAGTGCTTCTTCTTTCTATGAACCAACTTATAACCTTTCCATATTCACACGAGATTTAAAAAGACACTACTGGAACCACATGCCATCTAGTTTTGGTACATATCATCATAATGTCAAATCATGAACACAATTTTTTTTAAAATGATCCATCAATTTCATTATGGCAATCTAATCCTAAATTTTCCGGCAAGTATGAAACCTTCCAAGTAGATTGGGGGAGGGTGGTTTTATGAGTCTGGTATGTAAGAGTGTATCATCTACTTTTTATAAGGTTGAGGAATGTGTCCTTATAAACCTAAAGATTCATAGACAAGACTCTTTCCATAATCTGAATCCGATATACATTGACGGAGGTAGCTTTATTATAACCACTAGAATCTTTTCACATGCCAAGGTGGTAGATCATAGTTTTTAGATTGTGAGTTTCCTACATCAATGTGCTTGAAAAGAACTTCAAACGAGTATATGCAATTTTCATCTTATAAAAATAATCATAAACCATAAAATATGTTTCTAGAAATACAAATTAATTTTCTATTCTCACAATTTTGATTGTTCCATCCGTGATAGGGTTGGTGTAGCTCCTGTGACGGACGAAATTAGAGAAAGTCGTTTTAGATGGTTGGTCACATTAAGCGTCGATCATTTGATGATCTGGTTAGAAGAGTAGATGTTTTAGAATCGATTTATGTTAAGAAAGGCTGAGGTAGACCTAGGAAGACTTTGGCTTATTGTATAAAAAATGATCTTAATTTATTAGAATTAAATGAAAATATGACACTAAATAAGACGCAATGGAGAAAAAGGATTCATGTAGCCGACCTCACGTAGTGGGCTTAAGGCTTTGTTGTTGTTGTTGTACAAGTTTGATTGTTCCATCAAAGTAAAACAATTTTAACTTTGTCTCTATCTTGAAGGGTAGATCATCTTCTTCTCTCCATTTTGTGCTTGTCTCGACTTCTCTCAAGATCCTCGTTATTCTATCTTAGCATCAAGAGTTGAAAGGCAGCCCTCGTGGCCATGTGTTATTTGCGACCATATAATTAGCCATATGCTTGGCAATCTATTCATTCATATTTAAAAGACTATCAATTGTTTATAAATACTCAAAGTCGCATATCTCAAGCTCCTTGGAATTACCAAAAGTAACCTTCGCACTCCTTAATTTATCCATGAAAAACTTTTCCTAGGGTGGAATTACCGTTCTAATGCCAAAACATGAATTTTAATTGGAGTGTAGAAAGTATTGAGACAAAAATATTAGAATTTCCTTAGGAGAATTTACAGGATGATGGACTTCCCCAGCTTATTTGCTTCAAATAATCAATGAATTGATTGTTTTGGGTCACAAAGAGAAAAGAACTAAAGTTGGAATGACAATCCGTGGCTGGACGGAGAGATTGGTGACTAGGTGAGTTATTGGATGATCTACACCTTTAGGAGGAGAAAAGTCTAACGGCTGGCATGGGAAATTCAATGATTGAAAGCATAGGAGTCAATGAACAAGGCAAGAAAGAGAGAAAAAAAGAGTAGAGAAATTTTAACAGATTAGAATTCAAATTAAATTCTGGTAAAATTTAATTTTAGATTATAAACTTGATCTCTGTTAATAGAATAAAAAAAAACATTTAGAATTTTATTCAAATTTAAATATAACTAGAAAATAGAAACTCAGAAAATAGCAAACTAACTAACAAATTATCTCCTCCAGAAGTAGTCACCACTTAATTAAGAGGAGAAAATAGTGGAGAAAATATTAGACTAACGGTTTCCTCATCTTTACATCTTAAATCTTTTCCTCATCCTTCCTTAGCCGCCCCATTAATTCCGAGGAATTTTAAATTACTATTTTGTAAATAAATTCCTCCTTAATAGTTGTTTGCAATTTTATCCTTTCAAGGTTCATTTCTACGAATATTTTTTAAAGCCTCGCGAATCATCAAAACCTCATGCATCACTCATAAAGATGACTTGAAAGAGTTACGATCAGGCTAATGATGACAAAAATTTCATCCCCAACATGAATCTTCTTAGCAATCTAACTAAAGCCTATAAGTTTCGAGTGATGAGCATAAATCATCTTCACTACATATGTGTTACATGCGTCTATTAATTTCTTCCTAAATTCAACTCAAGGAGCACTAGCATTGCCTACGGTTATATTGTCTTCATTAACTATTAGCTTAATAGAAATTACCATATTACTAACCAAATTCACTGAAAAAGACCTCTTTTAACTCTCCATCCACTGCTATTATTACTTCACACTTAATATTGGCCTTAACAAAATAAATAATCTTCTTTAATTCTTTGATTTTTTTTTCTCCCATCCACCAAATTTCTTCACCTTCTAGTTCACCAAAAAAAAAAAAATCTAATTTTAGAACTTACTAAACCCACGTTTAATTTCACAACAATTGCATTTGATTGTGGTGCAGCTAATGGGTGGGTGAAAAAATGGCATTTTCTTGTTCCTATATAATGGCATTTTTTATAAATCTGAGATCCCAAAGGACCCAAAAAAAAAACTGATAATTTGCATAGAAATATTTAGATACATCTGCATATTTGGACAAATATTAGAATATTTATGCTGAAAAATACAATTTTGAACACTGCAACTATCAAACTGAACCAGATTTAGAGGAAGAAAAGGAGCAATATAATTTTCTTCAGAAATACGGACATGACAAGCAGCCTGCAGTCAATTATGACACAAATTTAGACATCCTTCGAAGCTCGCACACTAACTTATTTCGCATATGTATACAATTATCTCCAAGGTTGTCTCACATGAGTATATTACAAATTACGGTAAGTAGCATACTAGCATGCATGTCAAAGTATAGACAAATAACTGACTTGAGAGTATTTACTGAACCATATTGATAATTGTTAACAATTATCACAAAGGTGCAGTGAGCTAAGCCAACGGCACCCTATCAGCTTATAAAAAGGACTTTAGTCAGATTTTACAATTCTCCCACATTACATGCAACAAAATACAATCAACTAAACAATCTTTGTAACGAGTAAACTTAGGATGATATAATTGTGCATAAAAAATTTTATGTATTTTAAAAAGTTAAATCAAGATATCCCTAAGTACAAAGTCCATAAAAACTTGCTATGTTGACACTATCTAGGAAGTTATGGACATAAAGAATACATTTCATAAAAAGGAATATACAAATTTAAAGATGAGTTCTTAAGGGTTCAATACTCATTTCTCCAACATGACTTAATATACTTAGCTTTCATATCTAGACAATGAACTTGCATCAATTCACCATTTATGCTATCACAAAATCATTCTTAATTTTGTTGAAAACGTTTTTTATGATAATGTTTAACATGAAATTATATAAAGGCGTGGAATAGAAGGGGTGCATTTGCCATGAAAGTTCAGTGTTTGTTTGGCAGTCAAGTGGCTGTGAAAAGGTGAAATAAATGGTTATTTAAAGCTATTTTAGGATTTAAATATTTTAGTTCAAATATATAACTTTAATACTAATTATTGATAACGAAATTATTTAAAACAATTTAATTTTAATTTGTAATTATTTCTAATTTTATTAATCACTAACTAGTTATTTATTAAACTAAGTAATCATTATTTAGAATTTCACTAAAATAAATACTCATTAATCAATATGTTGATATTCATTACTTAATTTTACTAATCATTTAAAATCTAATTAAAACAATTAATTTGCAATAAAAATTTTAATAGTCACTAATTAATAATCTAAACTTACGGCCCAAAGTGAAAGAGTGGAAGTTTCAAATCTCCAAGTCTCTTCAAAACTGAAATTTTTTTATTTGATACCCAATATTTATTATAAATTTAGATTAAAAAAGGAAGGGGAAAATTTAGGTTAGGTGGAAGCTGCAATCCAAAGTTTGTTTATGTTTTACTTTTTCTAGTAATTTTTATGGCCAATTTATATTTTTTTTATTGGATAATGCAGACCAATCTTTCATTAGCCTTCCATACCAACCAAAACACTCTTCTAATTGCCTATTCAGTCTAGTTCGTGAACTCCCCGGGAAGTCTGAATATCCATCCTTATCTGCATACCCACTGCCTACCTATTTTTTCTTGCTTCTGTATTGCAGTCCAGCCACTTCCAGCAAACGGTAGTGCCGCCAAAGTTTAGCTAGTGCCTCTTTTCCCAAATGTTTCTCATCCTACACAAATCTAAATCATTCCTTGATTCTCCCACACCGTTTAGACTCTAGATCGATGTCACTCCTAGATTTAGTAAATCCATATTTACTTTGAAACAAAGTTGGAATCAGATTTAAAAATTGGGTGGATTTAATTTGACCAAAATAGCCGATTGGCAGAATTTAAGGTTAAATCCTACTTAAATCTTATTCAAATCCACTACCAAACAACACCTTGGGGGTTCTTTGGCAACTTCTGGGATTTAACTTAAGTGGATTTAGTGAACCTTATAAATCCAAATTTAGTAAATCGTGGGGTGGCTAAATCCCAAGAACTATTTGGTAAGATATATTTTAAATCCAATTAAATCGCATGATATTGTTTGGCAGCTTCCTTCGGCAGTCAAGCCTGTTAATTTTATGTAATTTGATTATTTATTATTTTGAATTATATAAATTAATAACTAATGATTTGAAAATTAATTAATCATTAAATAGAATGTATTTAGATGAATTACTCATTAAGTAGTATACTTTAAGTATAATTAACATAGCAAGATGGTTTAATTAAATATTTAATAATAATTATAACTAATTAAACATAACTTAATAACATAAGTAATGAGTCCCTGTTGTTGCCAATTATTTCAAAGCCCTCTCATTTTCACGCAGGTCTCGACGACTGCAAGCCTCCAAAGTTGCATAACCTCTCTATTTTTCGTTCATGCAAGTCCTTGCTCTCCTCACCCTCGATAATGAACTGAGAGGCACACCTCTTACTTGTTTCTGCAAGAAGCCTGTCCCAGCTCACGCATGCTCCGATCTTCTCTCGCTTCAGCCTCTAGTAGCAATCATCTCATCGCTTACTACCCTCTCCTCCATGGCAGAATATCAAACCCCTGTTGCTTCTCCACCGGCTACTATCCGAACATTACAACTAAGCCCAGGCCCCATTCAGACTCCTTCATGCAATNGCTCTTACTTGTTTCTGCAAGAAGCCTGTCCCAGCTCACGCATGCTCCGATCTTCTCTAGCTTCAGCCTCTAGTAGCAATCATTTCATCGCTTACTACCCTCTCCTCCATGGCAGAACATCAAACCCCGGTTGCTTCTCCACCGGCTACTATCCGAACATTACAACTAAGCCCAGGCCCCATTCAGACTCCTTCATGCAATTCATTCTGCTTAATCAACTAAATCCGCCAAAAACCGATTTACTAAATACGGGATTGATGCCAAAAATAGGTGAAATCCAGCTTTAGTAAATTTGAGGATTTATAAAGACATTTGTCATTATTGTTTGGCAGTGGTTAAGTAAAATCATGCCCAAATCCCCCTTAAATCCATTGCCAAACAGCCACTTAGTTCTCTATCCTTTTCTCTGCATACCACTAAACAAGCCCAGACAAACCATAATCACAGCAATAATATCATATTGCAGCTTTTAAATCCAAATGGTGCATTCATGGTGTTCATGTGCAAACTGCACACTCTCTGAAACGGATATTTTATAGCTCAGAAGCTTCTCGTACTGTAATTAACTACAATGCATTAAACTATGCAATCCTAAATGAGAAAAATAAAGTTTCTTCAATCCCTGTCAAGGAATTGAGATCAACCAATTAAGCTCCAAACACAAAAACTAACCACAAACCGCACAATTTCTCAAGCAAGCAGGAAACAGGCTAACAATAACATAGATATCGCTTCTGCATAAGAATGAAACACCTAAAATATATTTGGAAATCCAAAAAAAGGTTCCTAAAAACATAAAACAACTCATTTTCATAACATGCGCTCGTGTTTCCCATAACAGGCATCTCTCTCAAAGTGGAANCTGCATAAGAATGAAACACCTAAAATCTATTTGGAAATCCAAAAAAAAGGTTCCTGAAAACATAAAACAACTCATTTTCATAACATGCGCTCGTGTTTCCCATAACAGGCATNTTGCATAAGAATGAAACACCTAAAATCTATTTGGAAATAAAAAAAAAAGGTTCCTGAAAACATAAAACAACTCATTTTCATAACATGCGCTCGTGTTTCCCATAACAGGCATCTCTCTCAAAGTGGAAAGTTCAATAAGTTGAATTTTGAACACAAAAGTATGAACAAATAAACCATTTTATCATGGCATAAAGGCCAAACCTGAGTGGCCCCTCCAGTCCATCATCACCGTCGTTCCGAACCTCGGGATCCTGCTCCTGCCCCTGAGCGTTGTCACCGTAGTCCAGTTCACCGGAAGCAACCGGCGGGTGCATCCCAGCTTCTACCAACTTCACCACCAGCTATGTGGTTGAGAAGTACTGCCTCCGATGTTCAAATAGAAAGTAAGAAATCCAACTCTCGCCCAAACAAAAATAACTACGACAATTGTGCGTCATCGCAGATTTTGAATCTCTACAACCATTTCATCAATTCTAGGGCTCAAGAAATACGGGAGATGTCGACAACGAAGGCTTTGGTTCAGATTGANTGTTCAAATAGAAAGTAAGAAATCCGACTCTCGCCGAAACAAAAATTACCATGACAATTGTGCGTCATCGCAGATTTTGAATCTCTGCAACCATTTCATCAATTCTAGGGCTCAAGAAATACGGGAGATGTCGACAACGAAGGCTTTGGTTCAGATTGAGGGGAATGGAAAAATCTTCTGATACGAGTTGAAGCGATAGCAGAATAGCCAGTGTCTGAAATTTTTCTTCTTTTACTTGTGAAGAAACCCAGTAGATCGTATTAGGGTTTATGCACAAGGAGACGGAGATGGAGGAAGGAAGCGGGCGGAGATGAAGCGATGAACTGATCAGCTGTGAGGCTCCTATTACCAAAAACAGGCTACCAGATCCCAGTTGCGTGACACGAAACTCTAAGTGAATTTGAATTTTTTAGGGAATAATTTTTATAGCCGGAAAATTAAATATTTCAATTTTTTCTTAAATATAGGAAAATTTTAATATATATATATATATATATATATATATATATATATATATATATATATATATATATATATATANAGGGAATGGAAAAATCTTCTGATACGAGTTGAAGCGATAGCAGAATAGCCCGTGTCTGAAATTTTTCTTCTTTTACTTGTGAAGAAACCCCGTAGATTCGTATTAGGGTTTTTGCACAAGGAGACGGAGATGGAGGAAGGAAGCGGGCGGAGATGAAGCAATGAACTGATCAGCTGTGAGGCTCNTTTTAAAATATAATTTGCACCTCCCAACTTGAAGCAAAATTAGCATTATTTTGACAAATTATATAGAAAATTAAATCTAAAAGACCAAGGTGAACACCTATGTGTAACAAATAAGATGGTAATGGTTACAGAAGAATACGAGTAAATCATAGATGACTTGTATTAAAAAAAATTTCTAAGTATTATTTACTAATTNTAAATTTTAAAACTTGGATATGTATTATTAAATACAAATTATTAAATTGTGTGACATTTACAGAGGTAGCCCGATGGTTCAAACCACCTATGCGTAACAAATGAGATGGTAAGGGTTACAGAAGAATACGAGTAAATCATAGATGACTTGTATTAAAAAAAATTTCTAAGTATTATTTACTAATTTTGTAAGTATTTTTATATAAACAAATACTCAAAAAAAAAAAATTAACTATCTTAGAGCTATATAATAGAATGCATCGACATCTAGTAGACCAAAAATGGATAGTGTCAAATTACGAAGAGTTTATCTAAATAATAACAATAACAGCAACAACGTAGCCTTTCTCCNACAACAACGTAGCCTTTTTCCCCCTAAGTGGAATTGATTAAATGAATCATTTTTCCCCATTGGGGCATATTGAGTGTCATGTTTTCAATTAATTCTAATAGATTAAGATAATTTTTTTGTACAACATGCCTTAGTCTTTTTTGTTTACCTTTACCTTTCTTACCAAAAGTCAAATCTAAAACATATACTCTCCTAATGTGATCGGCAAATGATTAAAGTTTAAGTTCATCAAACCATCTATGACGACTCTCTCTACCTTTATAAGCAACACAATATGTTTCATGTATATATTTGTTTCACATTTTATAAGTGTTAAGTCACTCATCCACTTAAGCATTTTCCTCTCCACAACACTTGGTTTTATACTTCTCTTTTATGGGCCAACATTCTACACCATAAAGCATTACAAGTCTCACTACAATCTTATAAGATTTTCCTTTTTAAGTATAAACGATACTTCTCTGTTACACAATAGGCCCGATGCATTCCTCAATTTAAACTATCCAACTTAAATATTACTAATAACACCCCCATCTATATCACAATCATATTGATTAATTGACGTGAGATATCTAAAACATTTACTCACCCATTGTTACAACCGCGCTATTAGATTTACTACTACTAAAATTACATTCCCATGTATTTAGTTTTAGATCTACTCAAACAAAAGTTTTTAGACTCTAAGGTCGACCTCTATAGTTCAAGTTTTTCCTGAACTCTTTCTCTAGCCTTATTCGTTAGAAGAGTGTCATCACCAAAAACATACATCGAGGTACATCCTCTTGTAAATGTCTTTTAAGAATATCCATAACTAAAGCAAAAAGATGTGGGCATAAAGATGTTCTGTGATGTAATCCAATTCTAATTGGAAAATACTTGGTCAATCCTTCTTCTGTTCGAACACAAGTGACAACTCTAACATAACTTTAATGACTTGAATAAGTCATAACAACACTTGTTTTTTCTATAACTTCTCAAAGTATTTCTCGTGGTAACTTATCATAAGTTTTTTTCTAAATCAACAAAAATCATATGTCGATCCTCCTTACACTCTATGCAATTCTTCATCAAACCTCTCAATTAATATATTGCTTTCATAGTTGACTTACCTGACATAAATCCAAATTGATTTTGAGAAACCTTCGTACACGTCTTAACCTATGTTCAAATGCTCTCACCCATAGTTTTAATGTATGATACATCAACATAATTCCTACATAATTTGAACACTCTTGTACATCCCATTCATTCTTAAAAAATAGGGACCAAAATATTTTTCTTTCACTCCTCAGCCATTTGTTCAATTTTTAAAATGACATTAAAAAGTTTGGTAAGCCAAGAAATTCCTAAATCCCTTAAATATTTTCAAACTTCTATTTGTGACAAAAATAAAAAAAATTTCTTATTAGTAACTATAATAAGATCATTAAAATTAACCAGGTTTTTAGAATCTTCATTAAACAATTTTCTAAACATCTCACCCACCTATGTTGAATATCATCTAAGAAAATCACTTTTTGATTTGCGTCATTAATGCACTTGAACTAAATCTTTATTTTTATTATCTCTTTGCTTAGCTAGTTTATAAATATATCTTTCACCCTTTTTAGTATTTATTTTCTTATTAAGATTACTAAAAACAGAATTATCAGCATCACTACATGTTCAATTAGATAAGATATGAAACATTTTTCTTACAAACAATTGTGTTACTTTTTTAGACTTTTATAATTTTCTTAACATCTTTCCTTAAATCATTCTCCCTATTAATAAAGGAGGATGCCTCATCATCAATAATATCAATGGCAAAGGTCCATGAGCATCCAAGTCTTATTTTTATTATTGACTAGCACCATATATATGTAAGATTAGAAATTCAAGCAAAAACATATGGCCTTTAAACCTCATGATTCCTTATGGCATGTCAATTCTCTTGAACAATGTTATATTATCTCCGCCTCATGCAAATCTTTGGAAAGCATATTGAGCTGTGTCACCTAGAAATTTGTTCTGAATGAAAAAAAAACATTCAAATAAAGCTTATTTTCTTTCTGAGTGGTGATGTTTCATACATAAGCAATGTCTCATAAATCATATGATGTTTCATATTGAAGCCTATCTATAATTCCTTATATCAGGCTTAGATTTCCAATTTGTCTTTCAAAATATTATCTCAAAAGGTCAATATGTTGTCCAACAACAATATTTTGTTTACAATCAATTTTATAGTTTTAATATCCACATTCATAACCATTATTCTAACTATGTGATTTAAATTTATGTAAAATGCTCCTTAAAACCTTAGCAACCAACCATTAGTTTTCCTTTTTATATGTGTCCTAATCATCATAGACTTTAGAATTATAGTCGTTTTGAATGCTAAAGAAGAGTGAGATTCAAATGCATTTATTTTTGGGGCATGTACATACATACCCCACTTCTTATGTTTTAACATATCTAACACCTAAACTCTCGCATTTACATTCATAACACTCAAAATTTTAACATCAAATCAAAATATCACAATTATTAATTTTCTTAAAAGTGAAATACATAGTTTCATGCATAATTTTATGACAGCAAAATACTAGAAGTGTAAATATCAAACTTTAAATGTTAGATATGTAAATACATAAGAATTACGTATCGATGTAAATTTTTTATCAAATTGACTTCACCTAGCAACTCTGTTAGTAACTATGTAGGTTTTCAGCTAGAAGTTCTTGGGTTGAAGGCCTTATAAATGAGTTGTGTTCGCCATTAAATTCGTTAAAGAAGAATAACATGTGTTGATGAATATTTTAAACATTTTTTATTTGTTTTCTCACTTACTAACAACCCATTTGGGGCAGCCTATTTGGCACGGTGCGTTCTGAAAATGTTGGATGAGGCGTTTGGAAATTGAGGTGTGGTAGTGTTGCTTAAGAAGTTATGTTAAACCGGTGCTCCCCTCTCACCGCTACCCTCTCTCGTGTTTCTTACCCTAGGTCACGTCTCGCTCGATCGTTCCTCTCTATCGCCTCTCTCTAGTGGCATTGGTTTGCCTTTCTTTTTTCCCTCGTCCCTCTGANTCATTGGGGCATATTGAGTGTCATATTTTCAATTAATTCTAATAGATTATGATAATTTTTTTGTACAACATGCCTCAGTCTTTTTGGTTTACCTTTACCTTTTCTTACCAAAAGTCAAATCTAAAACATATACTCTCCTAATGTGATCGCCAAATGATTAACGATTAAGTTCATCAAACCATCTAAGATGACTCTCTGTACCTTTGTAAGCAACACAATATGTTTCATGTATATATTTGTTTCACATTTTACAAGTGTTAAGTCACTCATCTACTTAAGCATTTTCCTCTCCACAACACTTAATTTTATACTCCTCTTTTATGGGCCAACATTCTACATCATAAAGCATTACAAGTCTCACCACAATCTTATAAGATTTTCCTTTTTAAGTATAAACGATACTTCTCTGTTACACAATAGGCCCGATGCATTCCTCAATTTCAACTATCCAACTTAAATTTTACTAATAACACCCCCATCTATATCACAATCATATTTATTAATTGACGTGAGATATTTAAAACATTTACTCACCCATTGTTACAACCGCGCTATTAGATTTACTACTACTAAAATTACATTCCCATGTATTTAGTTTTAGATCTACTCAAACAAAAGTCTTTAGACACTAAGGCCGACCTTTATAATTCATGTTTTTCCTGAACTCTTTCTCTAGTCTTATCAGTCAGAAGGGTGTCATCACCAAAAACATACATCGAGGTACATCCTCTCGTAAATGTCTTTTAAGATCATCCATAACTAAAGCAAAAAGATGTGGGCATAAAGATGTTTTGTGATGTAATCCAATTCTAATTGGAAAATACTTGGTCAATCTTTCTTTTGTTCGAACACAAATAACAACTCTAACATAACTTTAATGACTTGAATAAGTCATAACAACACCTATTTTTTCTATAACTTCTCAAAGTATTTCTCTTGGTAACTTATCATAAGTTTTTTTCCAAATCAACAAAAATCATATATCGATCCTCCTTACACTCTATGCAATTCTTCATCAAACCTCTCAATTAATATATAGCTTTCATAGTTGACTTACCTGACATAAATCCAAATTGATTTTGAGAAACCTTCGTACACGTCTTAACCTATGTTCAAATGCTCTCACCCATAGTTTTAATGTATGATACATTAACATAATTCCTCCATAATTTGAACACTCTTGTACATCTCATTCATTCTTAAAAAATAGGAACCAAAATATTCTTCTTTCACTCCTCAGGTATTTGTTCAATTTTCAAAATGACATTAAAAAGTTTGGTAAGCCAAGAAATTCCTAAATCCCGAAAATATTTTCAAACTTCTATTTGTGACAAAAATAAAAAAATTTCTTATTATTAACTATAATAAGATCATTAAAATTAACCAGATTTTTAGAATCTTCATTAAACAATTTTCTAAACATCTCACCCACTTATGTTGAATATCGTCATCTAAGAAAATCACTTTTTGATTTGCGTCATTAATGCACTTGAACTAAATCTTTATTTTTATTATTTCTTTGCTTAGCTAGTTTATAAATATATCTTTCACCCTTTTTAGTATTTATTTTCTTATTCAGATCACTAAAAACATAATTATTAGCATCACTACATGTTCTATTAGATAAGATATGAAACATTTTTCTTACAAACAATTGTGTTACTTCTTTAGACTTTTATAATTTTCTTAACATCTTTCCTTAAATCATTCTCCCTATTAATAAAGGAGGATGCCTCATCATCAATAATATCAATGGCAAAGGTCCATGAGCATCCAAGTCTTATTTTTATTATTGACTAGCACCATATATATGTAAGATTAGAAATTCAAGCAAAAACATATGGCCTTTAAACCTCATGATTCCTTATGGCATGTCAACTCTCTTGAACAATGTTATATTATCTCCGCCTCATGCAAATCTTTGGAAAGCATATTGAGTTGTGTAGCCTAGAAATTTGTTAGTGATGTTTCATACAGAAGCAATGTCTCATAAAATCATATGATGTTTCATATTGAAGCCTATCTATAATTCCTTATATCAGGCTTAGATTTCCAATTTGTCTTTCAAAATATTATCTCAAAAGGTCAATATGTTGTCCAACAACAATATTTTGTTTACAATCAATTTTATAGTTTTAATATCCACATTCATAACCATTATTCTAACTATGTGATTTAAATTTATGTGAATGCTCCTTAAAACCTTAGCAACCAACCATTAGTTTTCCTTTTTATATGTGTCCTAATTATCATAGATTTTAGAATTATAGTCGTTTTGAATGCTAAAGAAGAGTGAGATTCAAATGCATTTATTTTTGGGGCATGTACATACATACCCCACTTCTTATGTTTTAACATATCTAACACCTAAACTCTCGCATTTACATTCATAACACTCAAAATTTTAACATCAAATCAAAATATCACAATTATTAATTTTCTTAAAAGTGAAATACACATTTTCACGCATAATTTTATGATAGCAAAATACTCGAAGTGTAAATATCAAACTTTAAATGTTAGATATGTAAATACATAAGAATTATGTGGTATCGATGTAAATTTTTTATCAAATTGACTTCACCTAGCAACTCTGTTAGTAACTATGTAGGTTTTCAGCTAGAAGTTCTTGGGTTGAAGGCCTTATAAATGAGTTGTGTTCGCCATTAAATTCGTTAAAGAAGAATAACATGTGTTGATGAATATTTTAAACATTTTTTATTTGTTTTCTCACTGACTAGCAACCCATTTAGGGCAGCCTATTTGGCGCGGTGCGTTCTGAAAAATGTTGGATGAGGCGTTTGGAAATTGGGGTGTGGCAGCGTTGCTTAAGAAGTTATGTTAAACTGGTGCTCCCCTCTCACCGCTACCCTCTCTCGTGTTTCTTACCCTAGGTCACGTCTCACTCGATCGTTCCTCTCTATCGCCTCTCTCTAGTGGCATTGGTTTGCCTTTCTTTTTTCCCTCGTCCCTCTGATCTATGGTAGCAACAGGTTGTCTCACTCATCTCCCTCTCCCTCCTCCCCTCTTTCCCTAAAAAAACATTACTATATAGAATCAGAATGATTATTTGTCTAGAAATAAATATAACACAACTGTTTTCAAATTGTAAAAAACAAACAGACAGTCAGCTATCCACCACAACTTATGTCTAGCAGTTTCTTATGTTGCACAACAACTTATTATTAAGTTGTTGCACAACAGCTTATTATTAAGCTATTGCAGTCCCAAATAAACTCTAAGTTTTCTTTTGTTATATCCCCTCTCCCCATTCTAATGCCTTAATTAGTCTTGGATTTGACCATGCATAGCAATCTATACTTGCCTCATTAAAAAACTTTTTTTTGGTAGCTTAAATGATGCTCAACCTAAGTCTCATCAAATTTAAATTATTTTTTTACTTTATTTTATTTTTCCTAAGTGAATGAAGGAATTGAAATATAAGAAATGAGAAGAAATTAGCAAAAAAAAACTGTAATTTTCACCCACTTGTTTGTTTAAAGAGAAATGAAGAAATTTTTTTTTTTTTAAATATAATTTTATTTTTTTCCCATGTGAAGAAGAAGAGTTACAGACGTAACCTTATATTTGCCAGTTAAATTAAATTGGTAGCTTTCTTATAAGCTATTCTACATAACATAAATCCTTGTTTTTATTAGAAAAAAACTGAATAAAGCTCCTAATGAAGAACAAATTTTATTGAATTTTTTTTTTAACTTTTATAATTTTTAACCAGCTAATTAATACCCTAAATCTTCTTTCTGTGTGTACTCATAAAAAAAAAGTTAATTACATACCAACACTCGAAATGTTATTATTTATAAAATTAGCATCAACCTGATTTTTTCGAACTAACAAACTGGTGCATTTAAGCATGTCATGATCAAATCATTAAAAAATTGATAAAAATAATAAAAATATGAGTTGAATTTTTACCTTGAACTTTGTTATTCGAGTGAGAATTTGAAAAATAGACGAAAGTGTTAGTTAAATTTGCAAAAAAAAAAAATATTTTGAGTGTTATGTAATAATCAGAGCGCAGTCAGACCGCACAGATGTGGCACAAAAAATACTCTGATGTTCCCCATTTAACTTTGAAAGCCATTTGCTCTACATTACCAAATAGCCTCTCAATGCTTACTCTTTCTTGTAAAAACAAAATAAAACAGTCTTTCTCTTCAGTTATATGGCTAAAGATTTGATGCCCCATCGCTATTAGTTATTTAAGCTATGTAATGACAACATTTGTATTTAATATAAACCTCATTGTCAAAAGAGTTTTAAATTCCCCACTAATGGAAAGTGATAAGTTTTTTTAAGGGAAAGAAAATTAGTTTTTATTTATTAGATTTTTTTTTTTTTTGCTTGTTTATTTTGTGTTATTATATATCCCTGTCAAAAGTGACCCCTGAATTAAAAAATATTTATGGTGCCAAACTATTTGATTTTGACTTGAGGTGTTAAATTGAGTTCACATGTGGGTTTGGGTTTGACCTGAAATTGATTCGATTGGAAACTGTTTGATTAAAACTCCAGCCAAATATTAAACGGGTTAGAAATAGAGCTTTCAAAAAGTATTATCGAGCTCGACCGATTGGTCTTCGGATTGCTAACTAGCTCGGGTTCAATTTATTTGCTAAGCAGGCAAGACATACAGAAATGACTTTTTAAGCTCGATTTATAAATAAGTCAAACATGAACAAATTTTTATTTGACCTAGTAAGACTTGTCTTGGTTATAAATAATTAAAAATTAATTTTTTATTTTTTAAATTATTTAAGCTAAGTTTGAGTCGAACACAAGCTGAAACAGACAGACCAATTTGAAACGATTCGAGCACAAATATGTTATATCTCATGAGCCATTTCGAACATGAGCTTATTTCAAATAATAAAAATTGAACAAGATAAACAATGAGTTGGCTAGCTCAAGCCTGATTTTTACACTCTTAGTCAAAAAGTCAACCCTGAGTTCAACCTGACTCACCCTAACTCGACCAATGTATCCGGTTTAATTTATGCATAACATATATTTGAGTGAATTTTGAATAAAATTTTTGTCAATTATGTGCGGACAATTAAATTTCAAATTGACGAGTCAACTTGAACACGCCCCAAAAATGTGTTGAGATAGTTAGCCTGAACGTAACCCAAAAAAAGTGTTCTGCTTTTTAACCCAAACCCAAACCTAAAAATTAATCAAGTCAACTCAATTTTAAACTTTTCGAGTCAAGTTTGATTCGAGCTGGGGCGTATCGGGCCAAATTGTTACATCCCTACCCACTAAGCAACCCCTACCCTCATGAAATTTACACTAAATAAGATAATTCAATCCATTGCTCTTATCAGGAGCGAAATCAATCTCTTTTTTTAGGGAGACAAACTGCTCCTTAGACCCAACTTACGAGGGGCTAGGACAACAAAGAGTAAAATGATATTTTATATGGGGCAAAATTTATATTTCATGAGGGGCAAAAGACAAAATTGTTCTCTCATAATTGCAGCTTAGTTATTGGATGGAGGAAATGTTAGAACAATTAAAGTCACATATAAATATTATAATTATGTATTATGATATAAATTTGAGAGCATGTCCTTATAATTTAAGTCAGAATCTATATATTTATTAGCATAACATACCTTCATTATTTAGTACATAATTCATTTTATTGGAATTATTCATTACATTAACATAAACATAAGAGCATGTGCATAATATTTACTAGTGTAATTTATTCTCATTAGTGTAACATTCTATCTTCCTTTGTATTTCCAGTATTGCTCACTTCTATCTTTATACTAGCACGTGTTTTGCTTAGTTTTTATCCATTGCCGGAGGTCACATGAATCGCAATTCCATTGCCGGGAAGCTTCCTAAATAACCAGTACGTCTATCATGTCTCCGAGGAAGCCTTAAAAAGGTGAAAATATTAGGTCAGTATTTCAAATCATCCAGTCTAATTAGTAGGCGTCACGTATAAAGTGAACTCATCATAATACACTGTGATTAGTCTACTTTACACGTATCGCTCCCCTATAGGACTTCGAATGCATCCGTAGTTTTCACCTAATATTTTCTTCTTAAAGAGAGAGCATGACTCCTCCCTCATCATCTCATGAGAAAAGTTGATTAGGGAGAAAGCACAAAGATAAAATCTAATTAATAAACTGAGTTCAAAAAAATAGAGCAATTACATACAGACCCCCCAAGAATTGCTATTTACAAGTCAATTATCCTATCTCATTCATTTTTTAAGTTCTCACTCAAATATCAAAATTTATGGTAAAACCCAAACCCGTACTTTTTCATTTTTATTAAATTCTCAAGAATTTAATCGCAGCAGGACGTAAAAACTTTTGTTTAGTAGTAAAAAAATACATTGGATTATTAATTTATAAATATTAAAGTTTCGGGAGTCTGCATGTAGATAGGTTTGAAATCTGACTCTTTCTAAAATCCGCTTGGGAGAGTTTGATGTTTCCCCTTGACCACCGGAGGCTCCGAATATGCTGAGTATGGCCTCTAAATACTAAGATAGACATTAAACATGCCCCGTGTTGGGATTACCGTCACCCCGCGGTGAATTCTCCTAAGTAGAGCTAAGTTGAGACCAACCTTAGTTCCTTGCTCAATGTGCGTACCAGATGGTCCGAACGGATGTCTTAGGCTTCGAGACATTGTAGATGGTCCTATATCACTCAAGTGGACACCGACATATAAGACAGTCAAAAGTTATGCCGATTGGAATATCTTTAACCAACTAAAAAAGAGATAATAAAACATTTACTACATATAATTGTAGAAGATATTATCATAATGCGCCTAAAAAAATTTGTTGATGTCATTGTCAGACAACTACAACGAATGATGGCTAATAGATTGTAAGAGATAAACGTGATACAGGTTTTCTATTGACAACTGCAACATTTTCTCCTAGAGATACTTACATTGAAAGAGAAGATTGTTGTGCAATCTTTTTCAATGATGATTGTGGTACTAGTAAATGTTTCAACCCAAGTCTTGACTTAATATCACTTGCAGCATAATTTAGAGTTGCACCTTGAACCTTGATGACCTGAGAGTTGCTGCACAAATGAAACTTGTGGCCTAAGTCTTGATGTCATGACTTCAGCCAATAAGTTGTAAAATAATCTCTTAGAATTAATTGAATAAGGAAATCCTTTTATAATTTTGGTGAACATCATTTCAATTCTTAACCAGAATATTCATTATAGTTATTAATAATGAACTATATATAATATTCTTAAACCCTATAATGTGATTAGGAAATTGTTAGGTTGATTTTGTTTACTAACTAGAACATTGATTGACTTGAGTGATGATGAGAGGTGGTTAAATAGTTGTTGTGTTTGCCAATAATTTTGAGAAACAATCTAAATATATCACATCATGGATCTCAGTATCATATTTATTTTAATGATGATGGATATTTTGACGATTGAATTAGCAAAAATAATCAGGAAAATATTCATAATCATTGATTTGTGGTGTTGATACAATAGGAGGTCGTTGACATGTTATTTATATTAAGGTGCGACAATGGCTAAGAAATTGGAGGCATTGCGACACCTTCTTCATCTTCTGTGTCATCGGAAGAGGTGATAGTCGATCATTCTTGTATGAACGAGCTCCATATTGCGATATTTTGATGTTCAAGAATTTGCTTCAATATTATTAATTTTGCTAAGTAGAAAATAAATGACTACACAACAAGATCTATGTATGTTATTGGTGGGAGTTTTATAAATTAGGTAAGACTTTTATAAATAATACACATTTATGTTTATTGATCATTCTTCCTCTGCTTTGATTGAACATAATTAATTCTGTTGCCTATGATTCCAATAATAAAATAAAAGTAGACATGATATCAGTTGATGCATCGCTTTCAATGCATAAAGTTGACAATGTAATGCAATAATTTATGCCTTCAATTGCTGAGGGGTCCGTTGAGCCAGGCACAACAGTATCCTAGTTAGGCCAGATATTTAATTTATTAATCTGGTCCGGATCACATAACTCGCCTATATGTGGGATGGCATATTATTTTAGTTCAATTCCTTCATTATTTATATTTCTATGATTTCTTCTATTTCAATTATTTTGGGCAAATAAAGTCAAGAAATAAATTTAATAAAAAATTATGATTAGGCCAACTATGTTACATTTATATTGGTAGTGCTGGAAATGACTTGAATCAAGCTCATACGTTGCACTGGAGCTTGGTTTGTGCCAAAGAAGAACGGGTGCGACCGCAAGTTGTGGGCTCGAATTGAAACAATAGCTCTTTTTAAAAAGCATTGATAGGATGAAGGGAGTCGTGATGAAATTCCGTAGAGTTTCATGAAGAATGCATGGACGGAATCAATAATATTTGATGAAAAGAAGAATTTACTGGAAAGTTCATTGGAAAGTTCATTCGAGATACGAATAATACGAGATAAATGTTATGTGATGAAGGAAAGTTCATTCCGGAAGGCATCATCGAGAACAATGATGTGTGTGAGAAAAAGGAGTATGTCGATGTGGTTTAGTTGGAAAAGACATCTTCAATGCCATTGGTGCTTGACGAAGAAATGGAGTTCATTATAAAGATATCGATAGAAATAATGACACATGGAAGAAGAGGAGGTTATCACTTATGAGAAGAGATTTAAGAGCTCACCCGTTCACCATTCGATTTAAATCACAAAGTGAAGGAAAATTTTCGAAGTTTAAAACTAGTTCCTGCAATCTAACAAGCTAATGAGCCCGCCTCTTTGAGGTCAAGCTCGAGTTCATACAATATTTGACTTTAAATTTGAGTTCTAGCTCAAGCTTGTAATCAATAAGCCTGACTCACAACCTCATCAGCAAGCTGAGTTTGAGCCANAAACAAATGTCTTAGGCTTCGAGACATTGTAGATGGTCCTGTAGCACTCAAGTGGACACCGACATATATGACGGTCAAAAGTTATGCCGATAGGAGTATCTTTAACCAACTAAAAAAGAGATAATAAACATTTACTACATATAATTGTAGAAGATATTATCATAATGCGCCTAAAAAAAATTGTTGATGTCATTGTCAGACAACTACATCGAATGATGGCTAGTAGATTGTAAGAGATAAACGTGATACAGGTTTTCTATAGACAACTGCAACATTTTCTCCTAGAGATAATTACATTGAAAGAGAAGATTGTTGTGCAATCTTTTTTAATGATGATTGTGGTACTAGTAAATGTTCCAACCCAAGTCTTGACTTAATAGCACTTGCAGCATAATTTAGAGTTGCACCTTGAACCTTGATGACATGAGAGTTGCTGCACAAATGAAACTTGTGGCCTAAGTCTTGATGTCACGACTTTAGCCAATAAGTTGTAAAATAATCTCTTAGAATTAAATGAATAAGAAAATCCTTTTATAGTTTTGGTGAACATCATTTCAATTCTTAACCAGAATATTCAGTATAGTTATTAACAATGAACTATATATAATATTCTTAAACCCTATAATGTGATTAGGAAATTGTTAGGTTGATTTTGTTTACTAACTAGAACATTGATTGACTTGAGTGATGATGAGAGGTGGTTAAATAGTTGTTGTGTTTGCCAATAATTTTGAGAAACAATCTAAATATATCACATCATGGATCTCAGTATCATATTTATTTTAATGATGATGGATATTTTGACGATTGAATTAGCAAAAATAAT